>CATNWA010016788.1:0-238833 GCA_951230385.1 Staurois parvus
TTATTATTATTCAGGATTTATATGGCGCCAACAGTTTGCTCAGCGCTTTGCAAAACGAAGGCGGACATGACAGTTACAATACCATTTGGTACAAGAGGAAGCAAAGGACCCGGATACATTTTATATTTTATTTATTGCATTTTTAATTGTTAGAATTTTTTCATTTTACCTAATATCTTTTTCATTTTTATTGTTTTTTTTTAGATTTAAATTTATTTTATTTTATTTTTAAAATATTTTCATTGCTTTTTTTTATTTTCTTTATATGTTTTTTTTTTTGGTATATTTTATTATTCATTTTTTTTTTTAATTTTATGTTATTTATTATTTCAATTTGTATTACTTTTTATTTTATATTTTTTTTATTGTTTTATTTTTTATTATATTTTAATTTTTTTTATTATTATTATTATTATTATAAATAATAATATCATTATTATCTTTATTATTATTGGTATATTTTTATTTATTGGATTTGGAATTAATATTTTTAATATGTTTTAATTTTATATCTTTGTATTTATTTTTTTTTCATTTTTTTTTTATTTTTATTATTATATTATTATTATTCAGGATTTATATGACGCCAACAGTTTTTGCTCAGCGCTTTGCAAAACGAAGGCGGACATGACAGTTACAATACCATTTGGTACAAGAGGAAGCAAAGGACCCGGATACATTTTTTATATTTTATTTATTGCATTTTTAATTGTTAGAATTTTTTCATTTTACCTAATATCTTTTTCATTTTTATTGTTTTTTTTTTTATATTTAAATTTATTTATTTTATTTTTAAAATATTTTCATTGCTTTTTTTTTATTTTCTTTATATGTTTATTTTTTTTGGTATATTTTGTTATTCATTATTTTTTAATTTTATGTTATTTATTATTTCAATTTGTATTACTTTTTTATTTTATAATTGTATTTGGAATTATTATTTTTAATATGTTTTACTCTTATATCTTTGTATTGTATTTTTTCATGATATTTTTTATTGTTGTTGTTATTATCATTATTTATTATTATTATTATTATTATTATTATTATTATTAATAATTAATATATATAATTATTATTATTATTATTATTATTATTATTATTATTATTATTATTATTAATTTAATAATTTTTAATAATAATTTAATAATCTTTTTCTTATTTTTTTTTTTTTTTTTAAACACATTTATAATTATTATTATTATTTTGATAATATATATATTTTAATTATTAATATTATTAATAATAACAACAAGGAAAAAAAATATATATATATATAAACAAATTAAAAATAAACAACATATAAGAATAAGAAGATTATTATTATTATTATTATTATTATTTATTAATAACATTTATAATTATTATTATTATTTTGATAATATATATATTTTAATTATTAATATTATTAATAATAACAAGGAAAAAAAATATATATATATAAACAAATTAAAAATAAACAACATATAAGAATAAGAAAGATTATTATTATTATTATTATTATTAATTAATAATAATAACATTTATAAGTATTATTTTGATAATATATTATATATTTTAATTATTATATATTATTATTAATAATAATAATAATAATAAATATAATAATAGTAACAAGAAAAAATATCATGAAAAAAATACAATACAAAGATATAAAATTAAAACATATTAAAAATAATTCCAAATACAATAAATAAAATATACCAATAATAATAAAGATAATAATAATAATATTTTTTTTTTTCCTTTCTTCTATTATTTGATTTTATTTTGCATGTAACAATAAAATACAAAAATAAAAAAAATATAAATAAATATCTGTGTACTATTTTTGTATTATTTTACAGTTTCAGGGTTTTTGGGTTTTTTTTTTCATCAGAAAGGTCACGTCAGGTGGCGGGGAAGGTTGTTTTTTTTTTTTTTTTGTTTTTTTGGGGTTTTTTTTCATGCTCATGAAAAAAATGATCGTCGGTTTTGTACGCAATTTTCGGTGATTGTGAAATCGCTAATTTTCTCCGTGAAATGGAGTTCGCTGGAATGGCTCGTCTCTGGAGGACAATACACTTTGATATATTCCCGTTTTCTCCTGCAGGACGCCATGACGGCGTTGTGACGCCACGCTGTGATTGGCCGCGGCGGGGGTGAAGCGCAGAGGCCATTTCTTCGGTAATCAGGGTAGGAGGGGGGGAGATCCGGATACAGCAAAATGGCAGATTAGGGTCGTTAATTGTGGCCGCGAGCTCTTAGCCGAAGGTTAATGGTCGATCTGATGCGCCGCCCTGAGACTCGCCGGCCGCCATTAGCGCAGGGAACGCAGCCGTCCAATGGAAGCGGGAGGGGCCCCTAGTCTGCCTGAGCTGGCGGTGGCCCAGGAAAGGGAACATCCCACCAGCCTTGACATCGAATCTGAGTGCTTAGGTTGCCCCGATGGAGGTTGCTCCCGCGGCCCCTTCCTACCCCTCCGGGTGTTCGTTCATCCAGCCCTACAGAAAGGGGTCATTACATCCTCTGCAGCCAGTAACCCCCTGCCGGGGGCCCCTGGTGCCCCACGAGGGCCCTTTCTCTAAAACCATCCAGATCGTGGCATTCAGATCCACAACGAGCCGAAAATCGCTGCTTTCTAAAAAAATGAGGACTAGGGAGGTGGGGTTGGGCGGGATTTTTTGGAAGCAACCCGGTAATGGAGAGGAGGACATGGCTCAGGTAAGTTCTCCAGATGGAGCTGAAAGATTCTTCACCTTTTTTACGATCGGTTAATCCTTATACCTGATACTGAGAAGAAGAGACGGTTGGAGGTCCTCTGGAGGGGCTGGTGATGGAGCTCAGAGGTTCGATCTTCTGCTTAGTAAGGAAAAGGAAGAACCACACAATAATGGAGAGAAGGACATGGCTCAGGTAAGTTCTCCAGATGGGGCTGAAGGATCCTTCAACTTTATTACGATTGGTTGAATCCTTATACCTGATACTGAGAAGAAGAGACGGTTGGAGGTTCTCTGGGTAGGTGGTGATGGAGCTCAGAGGTTGGTTCTTCTACTTCAGCTTTAGATGGCATTTATCCAGTTCTATAGTGAGCAGAAGGACGATCAACCCAATAACCGAGAAGAGGACATGGTTTAGAGGTAAGTTCTCCGGATTGTCTGATGGAGCTCAGAGGTTCGATCTTCTGCTTAGTAAGGAAAAGGAAGAACCACACAATAATGGAGAGGAGGACATGGCTCAGGTAAGTTCTCCAGATGGAGCTGAAAGATCCTTCAACGTTTTTACGATCGGTTGAATCCTTATACCTGATACTGAGAAGAAGAGATGGTTGAAGGTTCTCTGGAGGAGCTGGTGATGGAGCTCAGAGGTTCGATCTTCTACTTCAGCTTTAGATGGCATTTATCCATTTCTATAGTGAGCAGAAGGACGATCAACCCAATAACCGAGAAGAGGACATGGTTTAGAGGTAAGTTCTCTGGATTGTCTGATGGAGCTCAGAGGTTCGATCTTCTTTTCACCAGAAGATTGAATGAGTTCCATCTAATGCTGAAGTAGAAACCCAATAATGGAGAGGAGGACATGACTCAGGTAAGTTCTCCAGGTGGAGCTGAAAGATCCTTCAACTTTTTTACGATCGGTTAAATCCTTATACCTGATACTGAGAAGAAGAGATGGTTGGAGGTCCTCTGGAGGGGTTGGTGATGGAGCTCAGAGGTTTGATCTTCTGCTTAGCGAGGAAAAGGAAAAACCACACAATAATGGAGAGGAGGACATGACTCAGGTAAGTTCTCCAGATGTGGAGCTGAAAGATCCTTCAACTTTTTTACGACCGGTTAAATCCTTATACCTGATACTGAGAAGAAGAGACGGTTGGAGGTCCTCTGGGTAGGTGGTGATAGAGCTCAGAGGTGGTTCTTCTACTTCAGCTTTAGATGGCATTTATCCAGTTCTATAGTGAGCAGAAGGACGATCAACCCAATAACCGAGAAGAGGACATGGTTTAGAGGTAAGTTCTCCGGATTGTCTGATGGAGTTCAGAGGTTCGATCTTCTTTTCACCAGAAGATTGAATGAGTTCCATCTAATGCTGAAGTAGCAACCCAATAACGGAGAGGAGGATATGGCTCAGGTAAGTTCTCCAGGTGGGGTTCAAAGATTCTTCACCTTTTTTACGATCGGTTAAATCCTTATACCTGATACTGAGAAGAAGAGATGGTTGGAGGTCCTCTGGAGGGGCTGGTGATGGAGCTCAGAGGTTTGATCTTCTGCTTAGTGAGGAAAAGGAAGAACCACACAATAATGGAGAAGAGGGCATGACTCAGAGGTAAGTTCTCCAGATGGGGGCTGAAAGATCCTTCAACGTTTTTACATTCGGTTAAATCCTTATACCTGATACTGAGAAGAAGAGATGGCTGAAGGTTCTCTGGGGAGGAGGTGATGGAGCTCAGAGGTTCGATCTTCTGCTTCAGCATGAGATGGTATTCTTCGAATCCTATAGTGAGAAGGAAGAGTAACCCAGTAATGGAGAGGAGGACATGCCTCAGAGAGAAGTTCTCCATATTGTGTGATGGAGCTCAGAGGTTCGATCTTCTTCTCACTATAAGATTGAATGAGTTCCATCCAATGCTGAAGTAGCAAATGGAGAGGAGGGCGTGGCCCAGAGGTAAATTCTGCAGATGGGGCTCAAAGATTCTTCTTCTGTGAATCCTTAAATTTGATACCGAAAAGAAGCGATGGTTAGACGTCCTCCAGGGTAGGTGGTGATGGAGCTCACAGGTTCGATCTTCTACTTCAGCATGAGATGGTATTCCTCGAATCCTATAGTGAGGAGAAGGAAGAGCAACCCAATAATGGAGAGGAGGACATGCCTCCGAGATAAGTCCTCCATATTGTGGAAAGTTCTCTGGACGGGGCGGAGAGATTCTTCTTCAACGTTTTTTAATCATTTGTGTATCTTTAAACCTGATACTGAGAAGAGATGGTTGGAGGTTCTCTGGGGGAGGAGATGATGGAGCTCAGAGGTTCGGTCTTCTACTTCGGCATTAGATCTCATTCATCCAATCCTATAGTGAGGACAGGGACAAGCAACCCAATAATGGAGAGGGGCCATGGCTCAGAAGTAAGTACTCTGGATGGTGTGACGGGACAGATGGAGCTCAGAGGTCGGGTCTGCTTCTCACTACGGGATTGGACGAATTCCAGTAATAGAGAGGAGAGGGTTCAGAGGTAAGTTCTCTGGATTTTGTGATGGGGATGAGAGATTCTTCTTCAGGCTTTTTTCTATCACCTGATGCTGAGAAGAATAGACTGTTGGAGGTTCTACGGTGGGGGTGATGGAGCTCCGAGGACCGTTCTTCTCCTCATTATAGGGTTGGATGAATTCCATCTAATGTAAACGAAGAACAACCCAACAATGGGGAGGAGGACATATCTTCAGAGGTAAGTTCTCTGGATTGTATGATGGAGCTCAGAGGTCCTCATTATGGAGTTGGATGAATTTGGTCTAATGTAAAAGGAAGAGGTAAGTTCTCTGGATTATGTGATGGAGCTCAGAGGTTGGGTCTTCTTCTCCTCAGTAGAGGTTTGGATTCTGTTTTGAATATCCATTGACTTCCAGTTGGGAAATCTCAAGGTTTGGCTGAACCACAACTGATGGAAGCTTTCAGAATCTGCGTATCTCCATTTGTGGGTTCGAATTCTGAACCAGGAGGACATTGGGAGGAGATTGGGTGGACATTGGGTGGACATTGGGAGGACATTGGGGTGGTTTCTTGTCTTTGGGATCTTTGCAGGAAGTGACGAGTCAGGAAGGGTTACAACATGGGACAATGATTAGGTTGCTCTTGGGGGTTTTCTTGTCCAGAAGACATCCTCTCCCCCTCATTTCTTCTACAGGGGTCACAGGGACAGGAAGTGGAGGAATATCTCCACTATGGGGTCACAGGGACAGGAAGTGAAGGAATATCTCCACTGTGGGGTCACAGGTACAGGAAGTGGAGGACAATCTCTACTATGGGGGTCACAGGGACAGGAAGTGAAGGAATATCTCCACTATGGGGTCATGGGGACAGGAGGTGGAGGAATAGCTCCACTATGGGGTCACAGCAACAGGAAGTGAAGGAATATCTCCACTATGGGGTCACAGGTACAGGAAGTGGAGGAAAATCTCCACTATGGGGTCACAGGGACAGGAAGTGAAGGGATAGCTCCCCTATGGGGTCACAGGGACAGGAAGTGGAGGAATAGCTCCACTATGGAGTCACAGGGACAAGAAGTGGAGGAATATCTCCCCTATGGGGTCACAGGGACAGGAAGTGGAGGATTGGCTCCACTATGGGTCACAGGGACAGGAAGTGAAGTGATATCTCCACTATGGGGTCACAGGAGCAGGAAGTGAAGGGAAATCTCCCCTATGGGGTCACAGGGACAGGAAGTGGAGGAAAATCTCCACTATGGGGTCACAGGGACAGGAAGTTAAGGAATATCTCCACTATGGGGTCACAGGGACAGGAAGTGAAGGGATATCTCCCCTATGGGGTCACAGGGACAGGAAGTGAAGGAATATCTCTACTATGGGGTCACAGGTACAGGAAGTGGAGAAATACCTCCCCTATGGGGTCACAGGGACCAGAAGTGAAGGAATATCTCCCCTATGGGGTCACAGGAACAGGAAGTGGAGGAATACCTCCCCTATGGGGTCACAGGGACAGGAAGTGAAGGAATATCTCTACTATGGGGGTCACAGGGACAGGAAGTGGAAAAATACCTCCCCTACGGGGTCACAGGGACCGGAAGTGAAGGAATATCTCCCCTATGGGGTCACAGGAACAGGAAGTGGAGGAATACCTCCCCTATGGGGTCACAGGGACAGTAAGTGGAGGAATACCTCCCCTATGGGGTCACAGGGACAGGAAGTGGAGGAATATTTCCCCTATGAGGTCACAGGGACAGGAAGTGGAGGAATACCTCCCTTATGGGGTCACAGGGACAGGAAGTGGAGGAATAGCTCCACTATGGGGTCACAGGGACAGGAAGTGAAGGGATAACTCCCCTATGGGGTCACAGGGACAGGAAGTGGAGGATTGGCTCCACTATGGGGTCACAGGGGCAGGAAGTGAAGGGATATCTCCCCTATGGGGTCACAGGGACAGGAAGTGAAGGGATATCTCCCCTATGGGGTCACAGGAACAGGAAGTGAAGGGATACCTCCCCTATGGGGTCACAGGGACAGGACATGAGGAATATCTCCACTATGGGGGTCACAGGGACGGGAACTGAAGGAATATCTCCCCTATAAGGTCACAGACACATAAACCCTCCCTTCTCCACCTACAATGAACAGAGTGTGTCCGGAGTTGGGATTTATTGATGACGGTGAATGTTCCTTCCCCCCGGATGTGATTGGATGAATCGGTGATCAATGAATGTGAAGTGATACCCTCTGCCAGCCTCTAGGTGGCGCTATAACCACACCCATCAATGGCAGGAACAGAGTTCCATGGCTCTTCACTCCACCCGCTGGACAAGTCCCGCCACTGCAGCCCCAATGTCAGGCCCAGTGCTGGGAGTACCACCGCTGGGGTCCATCTGGGGGAGGGGGGGATGATTCTCCTCCAATCACCAGCTTCTCCCATTAATGCCTTTTGTATCGCTTGTCCTACTCTTCAGATTGTCAGCCCTGAGGACCCCCAGGACCCTCCTCTCCCATTGGTGGTGATGGGGGTGTATTCATATGTATGATGGGGATAGGGAGGGGGTGTCATGTGTAAATTCCTTGGGGGGATTATGGGTCTTATCCCCCCCCCCCCACAGAGAACAAACTTCCCCATCCAATCAATGTGCTAATGACTCCGACCCCATAAATCACATGATGGTGACCCCATAGATCAGACTACATGACGGTGACCCCATAGATCAGATTACATGATGGTGACCCCATAGATCAGAACACATGATGGTGACCCCATAGATCACATGACAGTGACCCATAGATCACATGACGGTGACCCCATAGATCACATGACGGTGACCCCATAGATCAGATTACATGATGGTGACCCCATAGATCAGATTACATGATGGTGACCCCATAGATCAGACTACATGATGGTGACCCCATAGAACACATGACGGTGACCCCATAGATCAGAGGGTGGTGGAGATGGCAGATGGGTAGGGAATGGAGTCTGATCACCCGTGTGAGCCAATGAGTGTCACCGATAATAATCGTCTGGTGAATGTCGGGATTGGGCATCGATGTGTAGGAGGAGAGTGTAACCACGCCCACCATCCACAGGGGAGGAGCCTGCCTTATACACACCCACATGTCTGTGTCCCCGGGAAGGAGGGAGATTCCCCCTCTGTGTCCCCGGGAGGGAGATTCCCCCTCTGTGTCCCCGGGAGGGAGATTCCCCCTCTGTGTCTGTCATGGTAACCAAGAATGTCCCCACTTTGGGTTGTCACCAGAAGAGGAATAGAGGGGAATCTTCCAGTGGGGACCCCGGGGATTCTCTCACTTCCTGTTGTGTCTCTGGGACAGGAAGTGAAGGGATATCTCCCCGGGGGGGGGACAGCTGATGGGGAAACCTTCCCTCACTTCATTCAAAAAAGAAGTTTGCCCTTTAGTTCCACTTCACTCATCCAAATGGCTCAGGTGTGGCTGGGGGGTCAGAGGTCATTCTGGGAGTGCCCCGCCCTGATATATTTATATCACAGCGGGGGCGGGGCGGGGGCCACACCCGGCTGATATCAGCGATTTCTGTCCAATCATTAACTTCTCCCGATTTACTATCAGAGGATTCCTGACTGCCGGCACGTCCTCCCCCCCCCCCCCATCCCGGGATAACACGGCCTGAAATAAGGACTGTCTGAGCTGCACCTGAGCCTGGGGACTCCGGGGGACACAGACAGTTCTTACTTCACATTTCTCATCTCCACGTTGCTGAGGGTCATGCCGAGTCACCAGCAGTGGAAAATCAGCAGAATGGTGCAAATTGTAATAAATGCCCCTCCCCCGCCCTCACTGGAATAAACTGGGATTGGTGGGGAGTCAAGTCCCGCCCCTTTCTGGGATAACCCCCCCCCCTCCCCCCCCCCCCCCGTGACAATATGGGGACCAGAAAGGACGCCGGACGCGCAGAACGCCCCCCCCAGATACAACCACCCTACAGGTACAATCTGCTTCTTGGTTAAGTTGCCTCTTGAAACAGGGGTCAGGCTTCCCCTTCAGGAGTTTTCCAGCGTACCGCCTCCTGGGGCAGACAGCCAATCACAGGCCAGGAATAAGGAGGCGGGGATTAGTAGGCAGTTTCCAGAGACAACTTACTTCCAATATCCTTTATGTGGAGGCGGAGCCCCGCGTGGGTGAGGCTCCGCCCAGCGCGCTGGGCTGTGTAGTTCCTCTGGAGGCGGAGCCCCGCATGGGTGAGGCTCCGCCCAGCGCGCTGGGCTGTGTAGTTCCTCTGGAGGCGGAGCCCCGCATGGGTGAGGCTCCGCCCAGCGCGCTGGGCTGTGTAGACAATAAAAACCATCCAATCATGAATTTGATGCGACAATTCCCCCCCCCCCCCCCCCCGGGGGTCATCCTCTGTTCTCACGCGTTGCGCCGCAGACAGCCGGTCACATGACCTCCAGGAGTCTGGTAATTAGCGCCGCGATTTCCATTTCACCTGTTAAATCCCCGGCAGCCAATTAAAGGGCGACACCCCTCCCCCCTCCCCCCGGAACGGCGCAGCGACGCGCTTTGATACCCGAGATCAATGAATGGCCCTTTTAACTGCCGCGTCCGGATTAGAGGGATTCCTGGAGATCAGAGAGGAGGATTCCCACAGGAGTGCCGCCAGCAGGGGGAGCCCCCCCGCCAGCAATGAGGGCCCCGCACCCCCCGCCAGCAAGGAGGGCCCCGCACCCCCCGCCAGCAATGAGGGCCCCGCACCCCCCCGCCAGCAAGGAGGGCCCCGCACCCCCCGCCAGCAAGGAGGGACCCGCACCCACCGCCAGCAAGGAGGGCCCCACCGCCAGCAAGGAGGGCCCCGCACCCCCCGCCAGCAATGAGGGCCCCGCACCCCACCGCCAGTAATGAGGGCCCCGCACCCCCCGCCAGCAAGGAGGGCCCCGCACCCCCCGCCAGCAATGAGGGCCCCGCACCCCACCGCCAGCAAGGAGGGCCCCGCACCCCCCGCCAGCAAGGAGGGCCCCGCACCCCCCGCCAGCAATGAGGGCCCCGCACCCCCCCGCCAGCAAGGAGGGCCCCGCACCCCCGCCAGCAAGGAGGGACCCGCACCCAACGCCAGCAAGGAGGGCCCCACCGCCAGCAAGGAGGGCCCCGCACCCCCCGCCAGCAATGAGGGCCCCGCACCCCCCACCAGCAAGGAGGGCCCCGCACCCCACCGCCAGCAATGAGGGCCCCGCACCCCCCGCCAGCAATGAGGGCCCCGCACCCCACCGCCAGCAAGGAGGGCCCCGCACCCCCCGCCAGCAATGAGGGCCCCGCACCCCCCGCCAGCAAGGAGGGCCCCGCACCCCCCGCCAGCAAGGAGGGCCCCCACCCCACCGCCAGCAAGGAGGGCCCCGCACCCCCCGCCAGCAAGGAGGGCCCCGCACCCCCCCCGCCAGCAAGGAGGGCCCCGCACCCCCCCCCGCCAGCAATGAGGGCCCCGCACCCCCCGCCAGCAAGGAGGGCCCCGCACCCCCCGCCAGCAAGGAGGGCCCCGCACCCCCCGCCACACTTCATTTCACCATATCCAATGGGGGGGGGGGGGGGGGGAGGATAATTCTGCAGCACATTGCACCCCTCCATTTGAAAATAATGGCCCTGCAGAACATCGCACCCCATCATCAATTCCATCCCTGGGGTACACTGAGGCTCCTGTATACCAAATTATATATCTGCAGCATATTACACCCGCATGAATGGCCCTGCAGCACATCGCACCTCATGTAGAATACTCCTGCAGCACATTACACCCCATTTGAAAATAATGGCCCTGCAGTACATCGCACCCCATGTATGACACTCCTGCAGCACATTGCACCCAATCCATAACAACGCTGCAGTACATCGCATCCCATCAATTCCATCCCTGGTGTACACTGAGGCTCCTGTATATCAAATATTATATATCTGCAGCATATTACACCCGCATGATTGGCCATGCAGCACATCGCACCTCATCTATAATACTCATGCAGTACATTGCATCCATGTCCTACGGATGGGAAACCTGCAGCACATTACACCCCATGTATGACGCTGCAGCACATCGCATCCCAATCTCTGCATAATAAACCTGCAGCACATTGCACCCCGTGTATGACACTTCTGCAGCACATCGCACCCCATCAATTCCATCCCTGGTGTACACTGAGGCTCCTGTATACCAAATTATATATCTGCAGCATATTACACCCGCATTAATGACTGGCTCTGCAGCACATCGCACCTCATGTATAATACTCCTGCAGCACATTACACCCCATTTGAAAATAATGGCCCTGCAGCACATCGCACCTCATGTATGACACTCCTTCAGCACATTGCACCCAATCTATAACAACTCTGCAGCACATTACACCCCATGTAGAACACTCCTGCAGCACATTGCATCCCATCATTTCTTTCCCTGGGGTACATTGAGGCTCCGGTATATCAAATATTATATATCTGCAGCATATTACACCCGCATGATTGGCCATGCAGCACATCGCACCTCATCTATAATACTCATGCAGTACATTGCACCCCATGTACGACACTCCTGCAGCACATCGCATCCCAATCTCTATAATAAACCTGCAGCACATTGCACCCATGTCCTACGGATGGGAAACCTGCAGCACATTACACCCCATGTATGACGCTGCAGCACATCGCATCCCAATCTCTGCATAATAAACCTGCAGCACATTGCACCCCATGTATGACACTCCTGCAGCACATTGCGTTCCATCCCTGATGTACATTGTGGCTGCGGTATACCAATCATATATCTGCAGCATATTGCACCCGCATGAATGACTGGTCCTGCAGCACATCGCACCTCATGTATAATGACCCAAGATTACACTGTACAGAGCTGATAACACACAGCACATCGCTCCCCCTGTACACCCTGCAGCATATTACACCCCACCAATACTGACCCTGTACCACATTGTATCTTATGGGCACCAGTTATACACACCTGCAGCACATTGCACCCCCCACTGTACAGGACAAGGGCCCAACAGCACCTCCATTCATGTATAACAAGTCATCAGTATGTTGCACCCCATGAAAATACCCCTGCAGCACATCGCACCCCATGTATAAACACTACCGGAGCACATCGCACCCAGTGTATAATACTCCTGCAGTACATCGCATCCCAATCTCTATATAATAAACCTGCAGAACATTGCACCCCGTTAATACTCCTGCAGAATATCACATCCCAATCCCCGTATAACAAACCTGCAGTATATTGATTATATATATATATAAATAAAACCTGCAGCACATTGCACCCCATATATAACACTCCAGCAGCACATTTCAACATGTATGTTTCTGCAGCACATTGCACCCCATGTATAATGTTCCTGCAGCACATTGCACCCCATGTATAATGTTCCTGCAGCACATTGCACCCCATGTATGTTCCTGCAGCACATTGCACCCCATGTATATTGGTCCGGCAGCACATTGCACCCCATGTATAATGTTCCTGCAGCACATTGCACCCCATATATATTGGTCCGGCAGGACATTGCACCCCATGTATATTGGTCCGGCAGCACATTGCACCCCCTGTATATTGGTCCGGCAGCACATTGCACCCCATGTATAATGTTCCTGCAGCACATTGCACCCCATATATAATACTCCAGCAGCACATTTCAACATGTATGTTTCTGCAGCACATTGCACCCCATGTATAATGTTCCTGCAGCACATTGCACCCCATGTATATTGGTCCGGCAGCACATTGCACCCCATGTATATTGGTCCAGCAGCACATTGCACCCCATGTATAATGTTCCTGCAGCACACTGCACCCCATGTATAATGTTCCTGCAGCACATTGCACCCCATGTATAATGTTCCTGCAGCACATTGCACCCCGTGTATAATGTTCCTGCAGCACATTCCACCCCGTGTATAATGTTCCTGCAGCACATTGCACCCCGTGTATAATGTTCCTGCAGCACATTGCACCCCGTGTATAATGTTCCTGCAGCACATTGCACCCCGTGTATATTGGTCTGGCAGCACATTGCACCCCGTGTATAATGTTCCTGCAGCACATTGCACCCCGTGTATAATGTTCCTGCAGCACATTGCACCCCATGTATAATGTTCCTGCAGCACATTGCACCCCATGTATATTGGTCCGGCAGCACATTGCACCCCATGTATATTGGTCCGGCAGCACATTGCACCCCATGTATAATGTTCCTGCAGCACATTGCACCCCATGTATAATGTTCCTGCAGCACATTGCACCCCATGTATATTGGTCCGGCAGCACATTGCACCCCATGTATAATGTTCCTGCAGCACATTGCACCCCATGTATAAATGTTCCTGCAGCACATTGCACCCCATATTTAATGTTCCTGCAGCACATTGCACCCCATGTATAATGTTCCTGCAGCACATTGCACCCCATGTATGCGACTCGCGCAGCGTTGGGGGCGTTCCAGGCACGGCGGGGAGGTCATGTGGTCACAATATTTTTTTTTATTTTTGGCTCAGTTTCTAATAAAAGAAAAAAAAAAATATTCTCCACATAAATCTATACAAAATTCTGTAAACAGGCCAAATACTGAACACGTCATCTTCACGGAAGACACATCCTGTTCTCCAGAGAACATAGCGCCCCGCGGGGGCGGAGCCCAGCATGGGGGGGGGAGGGGCAGTGAATGGGGAGGAAAGTTCTAGAAATCCATCGCCTGTCCATCAGACGCGTGACGCTGGCGGTGATCCAATCCGATTGTTGTGAGCGAGTTCTCCTCCACCTGCGAGGTTCCCAACATAGCCGACGCCCCCTTTCCATCCGCAGCCAATGATTGGTAACCCGCTGATGGCTCCGCCTCTTTGGTGAGGAAACCTCTCGGTGCGATCGCCCTCCCGGAACGCTGCGACTGAGGGGACCACACACACTGCAAGGGAAGAGACAGACACAATGAGATCACATGACCGGTGCCTCAGGGGCGGGGTCATGAGACCAGGCTCTGAGGGGGAGGGGCAGAGTCACCATTTATGTACAGTTCAGGGTGGAGGACTTATCGCGGTTTGCACCTACCTGCAGCACAGGCGGAGCTTGGAGCTGCAAGAGGCGGAGCCAGTGTCTCATCCTGCCAAGCGGGAGGTCTCTACAGCCAGGGGGCCGGTCATCCACTTCGGGGGGGGGGGTCATTGTTCATCAAGGCACAAAAGGGAAGGTTTCCTCCATATAAAAAAAACGCAACATTTCGCTTCTCGCCATAAAGTGCTGAATTTCTAAACTCAGTTTTTGTAAAAAAATAGATATTTCTGCCGGGAGGAGTCCGGAGTTCTCCTTAACTTAAAAAAAAATGAAAAATGTGCAACTGATCCGGCTGTCGGAACTCCGCAGGGCGTGTCCAGGAACGTCTCCGCCCCCCGCGGAACAATGAAAATGGCACAATAGATCCAGAGCGGGGGAGGGGCCAAGGGTCCGATTCCATAATGTTGGCTCCGGAGTGGGGGGAGGGGAAGGGGCGGTGCGGCGGGGCCACACAGTCCGCTCCTCGGGGATCGCGCGTCAGAAGCAGACGAGGAGGAAGAGGCAGAGCGTGAGGAGGAGCGGAGAGACGTGGATCTGGAAGGAGGAGTTCCTGTCCCGGGGATATCCTGAGGAGAGAAACAAAAATATTGCAACTTTGTGACCCAAAACTTCCCTCCGGAGTTCCCCTTTAAATGGAATCCATATTAATCCTGAGTGAGAAGCCTCAGCAGGAAGCTGCCATTCACCGACCACCCATACTAGGGACACGCCCACAACTGAGAGGGAGGGGCCACATGCAGGGAGATAACTAAGAATTTCCGCACTGGTGCCCGGCCGTTGGGGGCCCCGGACCCCACAGAAGGTTAAGGGGATTTAAAAAAAAAGGACAGAACAATGGTGGTCAAGGGCTGTTAACCTAAGTGTTGCGCACTGACCCCCCCCCCCCAACCACACCCCCGCTTATCTACTCTCCCTCCCCCACGATAATGCCGCCACCCCCGCTTATGTACTCTCCCTCCCCCACGTTAAGACCACAACCCCCGCTTATCTACTCTCCCTCCCCCACCATAACACTACCACCCCCCGCTTATCTACTCTCCCTCCCCCACCATAACACCACCCCCACTTATCTACTCTCCCTCCCCCACCATAACACCACCACCCCCGCTTATCTACTCTCCCTCCCCCACCATAACACCACCACCACCCACTTATCTATTCTCCCTCCCCCACCATAATGCCGCCCACCCCCACCCCTACGACCACCCCCGCTTATGTACTCTCCCTCCCCACGTTAAGACCACTTATCTACTCTCCCTCCCCCACCATAAGGCCGCCACCCCCTCCCCCACCATAAGGCCGCCACCCCCCACTTATCTACTCTCCCTCCCCCACCATAAGGCCGCCACCCCCACTTATCTACTCTCCCTCCCCCACCATTAGACCACCATCCCATCCGCTTATCTACTCTCCCTCCCCCACCATAACGCCACCACCCCCGCTTATCTACTCTCCCTCCCCCACGCTTAGGCCACCCCCGCTTATCTACTACTCTCCCTCCCCCACCATAAGGCCACCACCCCCTATTATCTACTCTCCCTCCCCCACTATAAGGCCGCTGCCCCCTATTATCTACTCTCCCTCCCCCACCATAATGCCACCACCCCCGCTTATCTACTCTCCCTCCCCCACCATAATGCCACCACCCCCGCTTATCTACTCTCCCTCCCCCACGCTAAGACCACCCCACCCCCGCTTATCTACTCTCCCTCCCCCACGCTTAGGCCACCCCCGCTTATCTACTCTCCCTCCCCCACCATAACGCCACCCCCTACTATCTACTCTCCCTCCCCCACCATAATGCCACCACCCCCGCTTATCTACTCTCCCTCCCCCACCATAAGGCCACCACCCCCGCTTAGCTAGTCTCCCTCCCCCACTGTAAGACCTCCACTCCTGCTTATCCACTCACCTCCTTGAGAGGGCAGCCTCCCTCCTCCAGGGGACCCTCCTCTGGGCTCAGACTTCGGGACCTCGGTCAGCGGCCGCACAGCTGGGAAATAGAGAGGCGTTAGATATCAGAGGAGAGGGTTCCCCCCGGGGGGGTGACTCTAAGGGGGTCCCCAAATAAATATATAAAAAAAAGCCGTCAGTATCAGATTACTTTAGATTGTCGGCTCTGAAGGCCCGGGGGACACGTCTGAAATAAGGACTGCATGTGTTGCACCGTACCAACCACTCCAATACTGCGGAGCAACACACACAGTTCTCACTGCAGGCAGACAAATCAGTTCCCAGATCTGCCATCAGCACTGTGATGGAGGAATTCAGGGTGTGGGTTCTGCGGGGAGGAGATTGTGTTCTGCGGGGGAGGAGATTGTGTTCTGCAGAGGGGGGGGGGGAGATTGTGTTCTGCGGGGGGGAGGAGATTGTGTTCTGCGGGGGGAGGAGATTGTGTTCTGCGGGGGGAGGAGATTGTGTTCTGCGGGGGGAGGAGATTGTGTTCTGCGGGGGGAGGAGATTGTGTTCTGCGGGGGGAGGAGATTGTGTTCTGCGGGGGGAGGAGATTCTCTTACGAAGGACTTACTGGTGGGCCGGCAGCAGACGGACACTCGAAGCCTCATACATTCCCCAACACTGTCTGCATCTGGGATGGCTGCAGGAGGAAACAGAACACGGTGTGAGTATAATCCAAGATGGCGGCAAGAGGGGAGGAGACACAGCTAGACAGAGGAAGGATCGCTACTGGGGGCCATTCTCCTCCGCAGGGGAGGTCTAAGGACACCAGTTTCTGATTGGCTGCTTAACATCACAAATCACAGCTCAATGCATTAGAGGGACGGAGGGGGTGGTGGGGGTACAATAGAGGGACGGAGGGGGGAGGGGGGGGTACAATAGAGGGACGGAGGGGGGATGGGGGTATAATAGAGGGACGGAGGGGGGATGGGGGTGTAATAGAGGGACGGAGGGGGGGAGGGGGGTATAATAGAGGGACGGAGGGGGGATGGGGGTATAATAGAGGGACGGAGGGGGGAGGGGGGTATAATAGAGGGACGGAGGGGGGATGGGGGGTGTAATAGAGGGACGGAGGGGGGAGGGGGGTACAATAGAGGGACGGAGGGGGGATGGGGGTATAATAGAGGGACGGAGGGGGGAGGGGGGTACAATAGAGGGACGGAGGGGGGATGGGGGTATAATAGAGGGACGGAGGGGGGAGGGGGGTACAATAGAGGGACGGAGGGGGGATGGGGGTATAATAGAGGGACGGAGGGGGGAGGGGGGTACAATAGAGGGACGGAGGGGGGATGGGGGTATAATAGAGGGACGGAGGGGGGATGGGGGTGTAATAGAGGGACGGAGGGGGGATGGGGTCCCGTAATAGAGGGACGGAGGGGGGTCGGGGTATAATAGAGGTACGGAGGGGGGATGGGGGTATAATAGTGGATCGGGGGGGGGAGGGGTGAGTCTAGACAGGTCTCCCGTCATTTATAGGTCACGCCTGGACTCGGAGGCGTCTCGGGGTGGATCGGGTTGGGCGGATCGGGTCGGGTGGATCGGGGGTCGGGGTGGATCGGGTCGGGGCGGATTGGTCCCCGGAGGGTTGCGGGTCCCCTGAGGACATGTTATCCCTCTCAGTGACCTTTTCATACCTCCATTACCGCCCCCCTCCCCTCCCCCACTGACGCAGAGCCTGGCCACTTTCCCTATTCAGGTGATCTCAGGAACCGGTCGGACCGGCCCGCACCTTGCAGAATACGGGAGGACTGGAATGCGGAGAATGGGGGCCACAACGCCTCCGCTCAGCACTCATTGGCCCCGGAGATGTCGCACGTCAATCAAAAAATATTTGGAGAGCCGCCGACACAAAAACGCAGAAGCTAATTCCCCCCTCTGGGTGGGTGGGGGGGGGGGGGGGGCGTTAGTTCGCAGACAGTTGGCCGCCATTCCTACCTTGTATAAAACTTTATTGGTCACGTCAGCCGATTACACACGCGGCCTCTGACCCGCAGCGCCACATTGTGACCAACTGATCTTATCTCAGCAGGAAGGCAAACTCCGCCCCCCGCCACTGAGGGGGATCAGAGGAATACGGAGCAGCAAAGAGCGCACTCCGCATAAAAGTGGTTTGTAATGTGGCTCCGCCCCCTCCCCTCCCCCGTGTTCTGGAATCGCATTTTCACTCCACTTTTCACGCCATTTGCAGCGCAGGACCACCACTGAGGACAGACCATCCGCCATCTTCAAGGGGCCCACAGGGAAGAAGGAAAAAAAAAAAAAAAAAAAAACTTCCTGGCGGCGTCCGTCCTGCGAGCGAGGCAATGCGATGGAGACCGCCCGGCGGGGGACAAAGCCAACAGGAAACACCTGGAGGGGGGGGAGGGGCATGCGGAGCGTCGGGGGTTAATGAGGCACAGCGCACATCAGAAAGTCATTAGAGGCCGGCGGTGGAGGGAGGGGGAGGGGAGGACGCCGATCGCCGCAGTACGGAGCGCGGCGCCGGAGGGGTTAAATATTTACAACTTTTTTCAATGTAAAAAAAAAAAAAAAAAAAAAAAAAAGTAATAAATTTTTGTGAAAATGTATTTTCGGCAGAAATGTCGCCAGAACAGGGTGAGCCAGGCTCCGCCCCCCAGTCAGATCCGACCAATAGAGGCTTTCATTCCGCTTTGTCCGTCGCTCAGCACCGACTTCCAGCGATTCCTACGGAGCGCCAGATATGAGCGCAATTCTCCAACGCACGCGGAGCCGACCTCCGGGATCTGCTACGGGCGAACAATTCGAGACCGCGCCGCGCGAGGAACAACCGCGAAAACCGCGTCATGTGACCCCCAAATGTACCATTCAGAGGAATGGATTGGCTCAGCGATCGCCATTTCCAGCTCGTACCGCGGGGAATCGGGCGCAAATCGCTGCGTCATCCGCAATGGAGGCGATGAAATGACAATATCACCATGAGCCGGGAGACCACAGAGAGACGGGGGGGGGGGGGGGGGGGGGCAACTGCAGACGGAGCGTCAGCTCTGCAGCCGAGGACCGCAGTCCACGGGGGGGGGGGGGGGGGGGGGGGGGGGGGGGTGATTGCAGACAGAGCGTCAGCTCTACAGCCAAGGATCACAGTCCATGGAGGGGGGAGCAGACCGCAGATGGAGCGTCAGCTCTGCAGCCGAGGACCGCAGTCCATGGGGGGGGGGGGGGGGGTGTGTGTGACTGCAGACGAAGCGTCAGCTCTGCAGCCGAGGTTCACAGTCCATGGAGGGGGGGGGGGGGGGAGCAGACCGCAGACGGAGCGCCAGCTCTGCAGCCGAGGATCGCAGTCCATGGGGGGGGGGTGTGTGACTGCAGACGAAGCGTCAGCTCTGCAGCCGAGGATCGCAGTCCATTGGGGGGGGGGGGGGGTGACTGCAGACGAAGCGTCAGCTCTGCAGCCGAGGATCGCAGTCAATGGGGGGGGGGGGGGGGGGGGTGTGTGACTGCAGACGAAGCGTCAGCTCTGCAGCCGAGGATCGCAGTCCATGGGGGGGGGGGGGGGGGGGGGGTGGGGGGGTGTGTGACTGCAGACGAAGCGTCAGCTCTGCAGCCAAGGATCGCAGTCCATGGGGGGGGGGGGGGTGGGGGGGGTGTGTGACTGCAGACGAAGCGTCAGCTCTGCAGCCGAGGATCGCAGTCAATGGGGGGGGGGGGGGGGTGTGACTGCAGATGAAGCGTCAGCTCTGCAGCCGAGGATCGCAGTCCAGGGGGGGGGCGCACTACAGATAGATTGTCAGCTCTGCAGTCGAGGACTAGACCATTGGAGGGAAGGGGGGGGGGGGGGAAGACACCGCAGATATTTGTTCTACAGCCAAGGAGTACAGACTGCAGAGGGGGGGAGGGGGGAATTGGCTGCAGAGCTGACACTCTAATATGTACCAGATGTCCAGTCAGTGACCCGCTGGGTGCAGAACCACAAGTCCCCAGCATGGCGCCCGGACAGACAGGAGTACACAGATCTCGGGGTCGGCAGTATAGAACGGCGAATATTTCATCAATGTGCGTAGCGAGGGGGGGGGAGGGGGGGCGAATGTTCGATGGCGGCGAATATACAGACCGCCGCGGAGTGCGCAGAGGGAGATCTGGCCACGACGGCGACGTCTGATTGGCAGGGAGGGTGGTGACATCAGGTCCCGGGAGGCGCGGCGGGGGGGGCGCGGGATCGGCGGTGAAGCCACAAAAGGCCGTTTCATGGCGCCGGGAGGAGCTCAGAGTCAGCGGACCATCAGATCCGACGCAAACCGGGAACCCGAGAGACGGTGCAGAGACCCCGCGGGGGATGGGGGGGGGGGGGGTCAGACCCCCGCAGACGGCACGTGGGGGATGGGGGGGGGGGGGGTGTCTAACTTTTTAATTATCCGACGCAGCGCCGAGGGAGGAGTCCGGCTACATTCCTGACAGCTCCGCCCACACAGGGGTCACCGGCAACTGCACTCCGCCAGCACCAGAGGGAGAGGTTGGTCAGCTGAGGAGGACTGCAGACATTAGAGTGTCAGCTCCGCAGCCAAGGACCTCCTCAGACATTAGAGTGTCAGCTCCGCAGCCAAGCTCCGGACTCGGACTCCTATGCTCTGATAGGGCCGCCCCCCCCCCCCACACATCATTTCAATCCCGGCCCTTTAAGAAGTGTCCTAGACACAAGAGCTGACACTCATCCTGGCTCCACCTCCTCACAGCGCACAATGGATTCCGTCTGACAGGATATCGGATTACCTTCCCAGGAGCCCGGCCCCGCCCCCACTATGGCAATGACAGGGACTCTGGAAGTGGAGGGGCTCCGCACTCCTCTGGGGGTCAGGTGGGGTCAGAGCCTGGAGGGGGGTTTAACCTCAGAGACCACCGAGACAAAAAGACCATCTGCAACCCCCCCCTCCCCCCCCACCGAGGGGGAATAACTACTCCGAAACACAGCGGGGGCAACCAAAACTGAGGGGGGGGGGGGGGGCGCATCAACCGACTGTGCAGTTCCTGGCCGTGTTCACAAATGTCTGACACACATCAGCCCCTGTACAACCTCTCACCTTACAATGTACAGTCTGATCACTGGGGGAGGGGAGACTGAGGAAATGCCCCTCCTCCTTCTATAAAGTTACAATGTACAGTCTGATCACTGGGGGGAGGAGACTGAGGAAATGCCCCTCCTCCTTCTACAAAGTTACAATGTACAGTCTGATCACTGGGGGAGGAGACTGAGGAAATAAGGGCAGCGACCACATACAGGGGGGAGGAGCCTGAAGGGAGGTGGGAGGGGCAGCGACCACATATGGGAGGAGGAGCCTGAAGGGAGGGGGCAGCGAACATATACAGGAGGAGGAGCCTGAAGGGAGGGGGGAGGGGGCAGCGACCACATACAGGGGGAGGAGCCTGAAGGGAGGGGGAGGGACAGCGTCCACATACAGGAGGAGGAGCCTGAAGGGAGGTGGGAGGGGCAGCAACCACATACGGGAGGAGGAGCCTGAAGGGAGGGGCAGCGACCACATACAGGAGGAGGAGCCTGAAGGGGGGGGGCAGCGACCACATACAGGAGGAGGAGCCTGAAGGGAGGGGCAGCGACCACATACAGGAGGAGGAGCCTGAAGGGAGGGGCAGCGACCACATACAGGAGGAGGAGCCTGAAGGGAGGGGCAGCGACCACATACAGGAGGAGGAGCCTGAAGGGGGGGGGCAGCGACCACATACAGGAGGAGCCTGAAGGGAGGGGCAGCGACCACATACAGGAGGAGGAGCCTGAAGGGAGGGGCAGCGAACACATACAGGAGGAGGAGCCTGAAGGGAGGTGGGAGGGGCAGCGACCACATACGGGAGGAGGAGCCTGAAGGGAGGGGCAGCGAACACATACAGGAGGAGGAGCCTGAAGGGAGGGGCAGCGACCACATACAGGAGGAGGAGCCTGAAGGGAGGGGGGAGGGGCAGCGACCACATACAGGAGGAGGAGCCTGAAGGGAGGGGGGAGGGGCAGCGACCACATACAGGAGGAGGAGCCTGAAGGGAGGTGGGAGGGGCAGCGACCACATACAGGAGGAGGAGCCTGAAGGGGGAGGGGCAGCGACCACATACAGGAGGAGGAGCCTGAAGGGAGGGGCAGCGACCACATACAGGAGGAGGAGCTGAAGGGAAGGGAGGTGGGAGGGGCAGCGACCACATATGGGAGGAGGAGCCTGAAGGGAGGGGCAGCGAACACATACAGGAGGAGGAGCTTGAAGGGAGGGGGAGGGGCAGCGAACCACATACGGGAGGAGGAGCCTGAAGGGGAGGGGCAGCGAACACATACAGGAGGAGGAGCCTGAAGGGAGGGGGAGGGGCAGCGAACACATACAGGAGGAGGAGCCTGAAGGGAGGGGCAGCGAACACATACAGGAGGAGGAGCCTGAAGGGAGGGGGAGGGGCAGCGACTACTTACAGATATAATAATAGTCCGTCCCGACAGCGAACTCGAAGCCCAGCGAGAAGGGGGTGTACCTCTGGATCTTCTCGGAGAATCGGATTGGCCCCAGGGGTGCGTGGGGGCGGTTACATTCCCAGCGTTTGAAGGCTTTGGGGGTCTCGTAGCAGCCGTCGTACCCCTCGCGCTCCACCATGTACAGGACGAAGCTCTCGGTGTGCTCGGCGGGGACGCGGGGGGTCGTAGTGCGGACAGTAGATGTCCAGGTAGTCATTGATCTGCACAACCACCGTATAGTCCTTCAGGAACCTGGCGGGGAGAGGAGGCGGTTAGTGAGCGCTGTGATTGGGGGCGGAGTCTCCTCCCACTTCCTGTCGTGTCACCAGAACAGGAAGTGAAGGGAATTCTCCTGACAGGTTCTGACCCCTCCCGACCCCAGGTCACGTCCTGCATGGATACGTCTCAGCGGAGGGTGGCGCTCCGCCCGCACGCGGTGTGTCCTCAGGGCTGGACGGTAAATATTTGTACAATGAGTCGGGTGTGAGGTCAGCGAGGAGGAAACTGCAGTCATAGATTGTAAGCTCTGTAGGCAAGGAAGGGGGGGGAGGTAGTCTCCAATGTTATCTCCACCCATAATAAACAGCCCCCCCTCCCCCCATACGCACAACATGGCGGCACAGCTCCGCCCACACCGTCGCGCTTCGTCTCGTCTCTCTCGGCTGTTCAAACGATTTCTGGGCAGAAGACGAAGTTAAACAAACAGCGAGCCGCCGATTAATCCCGGGACCCCGAGGGGGGGGAGGGGGGGGCAGAATCACCCCGAGAGGTGCCGACGCAGCAGAGAGCGATGAGTGACCACCAGCAACACGCACATGTGGAGTGAGAACACAGAGCAATCCGACTACAGAGAGAGCGGGACCAGGGGAGAGAGCGGGACCGGAGGGGGGGGCGGGACCGGGGGGGAGAGAGCGGGACCGGGGGGGAGAGAGCGGGACCGGGGGGGGAGCGGGAGAGGGGAGAGCAAGGGGGGGGGAGAGAGCAAGGGGGCCAGGGCAAGAGAGAGCGGGGCCAGGGCAAGAGAGAGCGGGGCCAGGGCAAGAGAGAGCGGGGCCAGGGCAAGAGAGAGCGGGGCCAGGGCAAGAGAGAGCGGGGCCAGGGCAAGAGAGAGCGGGGCCAGGGCAAGAGAGAGAGCGGGGGCCAGGGCAAGAGAGAGCGGGGCCAGGGCAAGAGAGAGCGGGACCAGGGCAAGAGAGAGCGGGACCAGGGCAAGAGAGAGAGCGGGACCAGGGCAAGAGAGAGCGGGACCAGGGCAAGAGAGAGCGGGACCAGGGCAAGAGCAAGAGAGAGCGGGACCAGGGCACAGGGGAGAGAGCGGGACCAGGGGGGAGAGAGCGGGACCAGGGCAAGAGAGAGCGGGACCAGGGCAAGAGAGAGCGGGACCAGGGGGAGGGCAAGAGAGAGCGGGACCAGGGGAGAGAGCGGGACCAGGAGAGAGAGCGGGACCAGGAGAGAGAGCGGGACGGCCGGGGCAAGAGAGAGCGCCCAAAAGCAAGTGAGCACATCCTTAGATAGCAAGAAAGTGAGAGAGAACCAGGACAAGTGAGCACCTGAGAGCTCCCAAAAGCACAAGGGAGGGTGTGCAGGAGAGGGCACCCAGGCGGGCAAGGGGGGGGGGGGGGGGGGGGGGGGGGGGGGGGGGGGGGGGGGGGGGGAGCGCCTAGATGGGCAAGGGGCGGGGGTGAAAGGGAGCACATGGGGGGGCTCATCATCACACCTCCTCCCCCGGCACACGCTGAACATTCCGGGAAGCTCCTTCGGTGGCCCTTTAAGCGGTGTGCAGGGAAGGGCGCCTCGCCCCATGGCATGACGCCACGCGGCGTAACGCGCGCCCTGCAGGTGAGGAGTGATGAGCCGACAGCGCAATCCAGGAGGGTGAGACACAACGGAGCCATTGTCCGGAGCGGGGGGGGGGGGGGGGGGGGGACTGGGTCAAGGGGGGATCCCGGGAAGGGGCGCAGTGGGCGGGGCCATGCAGCTGATCTGAGGTGTGAAATGTCAGCCGGGGCCACACACCTTCCAATCTGATTGGACGAGGATGCGGTGGAAGATGAGTCTGCGATCGCCCCGACGTGGAGGAGGTTCCCGTCCAATCATCACCCCGACGCGGATACGGCAACTTTCTGGGTCATGTGACCAGAGGCAGCCATGCTGCTGAGCTCCAACCCTGCCGGTCACATGACCAGGAACATCACTGGGATGGAATGGACGGGAAAGGAGATTGTACAATCAGATTGGGCTGTGTATGGCCGGAGACCCCCCCCCCCTCCCCCCAGGACGGTCGATGACATCACAGACGGAAAAAGCCGACTGTCTGAAAATGAAGAGGATTTTGTCCGCTATTAGCCGCAGCGCCCGATTGGTTACAATACGCGGGTCACGTGACGGATCGGTGATTGAGGGCGGAGCCAATCAGAGGCGGGGGGGGGGGGGGGGAGAAATCACCTGATAATCGATGGACGACCAGAGAAGAGCGATTCCTGGCTGCGTCTTTGTGGCTCCGCCCCCTGCGTCTCCGGGCGCCAATAATGCTACTTTGCTGGGAAGATCTCAGGTGGCAGAAATTGGGGGTTTCTAGGGGCGGAGCCTGCAAAGTGTTACATTGTTACTGCGGGAGATCTCTATGGAGAGCAATGGAAGGATCTTCCTCCAAGAAGTAACATTGTCCTCCAATACTCTCCATAGAGATCTCCCGCAGCAACAATGGAACACTCCACCACTGGCAGCTCCCCTTCCCGCAGCAACAATGGAACACCCCACCACAGGCGGCTCCCCTTCCCGCAGCAACAATGGAACACTCCACCACTGGCGGCTCCCCTTCCCCGCAGCAACAATGGAACACTCCACCACTGGCGGCTCCCCTTCCCGCAGCAACAATGGAACACCCCACCACAGGCGGCTCCCCTTCCCGCAGCAACAATGGAACACTCCACCACTGGCGGCTCCCCTTCCCGCAGCAACAATGGAACACTCCACCACAGGCGGCTCCCCTTCCTGCAGCAACAATGGAACACCCCACCACAGGCGGCTCCCCTTCCCGCAGCAACAATGGAACACCCCACCACAGGCGGCTCCCCTTCCCGCAGCAACAATGGAACACCCCACCACAGGCGGCTCCCCTTCCCGCAGCAACAATGGAACACTCCACCACTGGCGGCTCCCCTTCCCGCAGCAACAATGGAACACTTTGCAGGATCTTCTTCTAAGAAGCAACATTGTCCTCGAAGTGTTACATTGTTACTGTGGGAGATTATGGAGAGTATTGGAGGACAATGTTACTTCTTGGAGGAAGATCCTTCCATTGCCCTCCATAGAGATCTCCCGCAGTAACAATGTAACACTCCACCACTGGAGGCTCCCCTTCCCGCAGCAACAAAGTAACGCTTTGCAGGATCTTACTCTAATACTCTCCATAATGATCTCCCACAGTAACAATGGAACAATCCACCACTGGCGGCTCCCCTTCCTGCAGGAACAATGGAACATTTTGCAGGATCTTCCTCCAATACTCTCCATAGAGATCTCCCGCAGTAACAAGCGTTACGTTGTTCCTGCAGGAAGGGGAGCCGCCTGTGGTGGAGTGTTCCATTGTTGCTGCGGGAGATCTCTATGGAGAGTATTGGAGGACAATGTTACTTCTTAGAGGAAGATCCTTCAAATGCTCTCCGTAGAGATCTCCCGCAGTAACAATGTAACGCTTTGAGAACAATGTTACTTCTTAGAGGAAGATTCTTCAAAGCGTTCCATTGTTGCTGCGGGAAGGGGAGCTGCCAGTGGAGGAATGCTACATTGTAGCAGATTTCCTGTCCGATTACATTGTTCCTTTCCCCAGGAAGGCATGTGGCGGGGTTACATTGTTGCGGCTCTGGCGGGGTTACATTGTTGCGGCTCTGGCGGGGTTACATTGTTGCGGCTCTGGCGGGGTTACATCGTTGCGGCTCTGGCGGGGTTACATCGTTGCGGCTCTGGCGGGGTTACATCGTTGCGGCTCTGGCGGGGTTACATCGTTGCGGCTCTGGGGGGGTTACATCGTTGCGGCTCTGGCGGGGTTACATTGTTGCGGCTCTGGCGGGGTTACATCGTTGCGGCTCTGGCGGGGTTACATTGTTGCGGCTCTGGCGGGGTTACATCGTTGCGGCTCTGGCGGGGTTACATTGTTGCGGCTCTGGCGGGGTTACATCGTTGCGGCTCTGGCGGGGTTACATCGTTGCGGCTCTGGCGGGGTTACATTGTTGCGGCTCTGGCGGGGTTACATTGTTGCGGCTCTGGCGGTGTGGGGCCGATCTCCAGCACAATGGAGGGGAATCGGTGGCCCCTGTAATGAGTTTTGGCAGAGCAGAGCGGGGGAGGGGGCCGGGCTCAGAGGGGGGAGGGGCTGGGAGGGGGGAGGGGAGCAGATGGAAGGAGAGACTCCGGAGAGGAAACTTCCCAGAAAATCCCAAATATGTTAATACAAATCAGACCCCCCCCTCCCCCGCCAGAGACCCCCGCCCCTCCCCCGCCGCCAGAGACCCCCGAACCCGACCACAGCCGCCATCTCCGGAGGGGGGAGGAGCCTCACCAACCCGCACACGAATGGCGCGCTCCGAGCGATCAGGAAACATCGATGAACGGCGCAATCCTGGATTCCATCGAAGCGTGCGACTCTGAGGGATCCAATCGCTACAACCGCAATCCTGCGCCAAGGGGAAGTCTCCGCCCCCAACGCATCCTACTGCGGTCCAGACCCCCGCCATCCAGGGGCCACACGGATCTGCGTTATGGGAGGCGGCTTAATGTCACGGCCACACGGCTCTGCGTTATGGGAGGCGGCTTAATGTCACGGATCTGCGTTATGGGAGGCGGCTTAATGTCACACGGATCTGCGTTATGGGAGGCGGCTTGATGTCACAGTCACACGGCTCTGCGTTATGGGAGGCGGCTTAATGTCACGGATCTGCGTTTTGGGAGGCGGCTTAATGTCACGGATCTGCATTATGGGAGGCGGCTTGATGTCACGGATCTGCGTTATGGGAGGCGGCTTAAAGTCACGGCCGCGATTTCTGAAGACTTAACAAGTTTTGTGATTTCTGTTCTCTGGATGTGAAATCGCAACAAAAACGGCAGAAAAAGTCGCCCAAGAACTGCTTTAGAAACGGCGGCGCAGAAAATCGCACGTTAGGACGCCGACATTCATTAGATGCCATTTCAGTTCACAAATCGCAGCCGTGCGGCCGGGCGCTGAACAGTGCGATTTGCTGCGCCGCCATTTCTAAGTCGTTCCTGCGCATCTTTTTCTGCCGTTTTGTTGCGATTTTACATCCAGAGAACGGAAATCGCAAGAAATTGTTGAAAATCTTCACAAAAGGAGCAGAAAAGTCTTCAGAAATCGCAGTGATGTGGTCAGGCGCTAAAAACGTGCGATTTGCTGCCGCGCCATTTCTAAAGCAGATCTTCCGCGACTTTTTCTGCCGTTTTGTTGCGATTTCACAGTCAGAACAGAATGGACATCGCGCTGCAAATCGCAAGAAATCGCTGAAAATCTTCACAAGTCGCAACAAAGTCTTCAAAAATCGCGCGATTTGAAACCGCAGCCGTGCAACCGATGACTTATATCCGGGTCACGCCGATCCCGACTCCGCAATCGTGCGACTTACAGCGAAGTCGCACAACGCCAGGGTCGGAGGACACGCCGATTTGCAAGACGTTGACACAGAGCTCCACGCAAATCGCACCAAAAAGTAGCGCGTGGACTGCTGTAGAAGTGGGCGTGGCTCCAGCCAAGCCGGGAATCGCACCGATAATGGCGGACAATAGGGTGCAACTCGCCATGCGATTTTCAGGTTGCATGAGCCTATGTGACTTAGTGCCCAGTCCTACCCGTGCGATTCTGGTGCAATTTGGGGGGGGGGGGGGAAAATGCGATTTCCTGCGCCGCCATTTCTAAAGTCGTTCTTTTTCTGCCGTTTTGTTGCGATTTCACATCCAGAGAACGGAAAATTGCAAGAAATTGTTGAAAATCTTCACAAAAAGGAGCAGAAAAAGTCTTCAGAAATCGCAGCCGTGCGATCGGCGTCATTCGCATTCAATTCCCAAATCGCAGCGGTACGACCGCGCCAATTCCAAAACAGTTCCTGATTGGGTTTCTGCAATTTTGTTGCGGTTTCACATCCGTAGAACAGAAAATCGCTCTGCAAATCGCCAGAGATCGATGAAAAGTCGCAATAAAGTCGCAAAAAAATTTGCACGCAGATCGCAGCGATGTGGCCGGTGACTTGGGGGACATTTTGGCTGCATTCGCACCTGAAGGTTCAAAAACGCACACAAAACGCACGCGTCCGAGGATGTCCAGGGACGGGTCGCACCACACGCAGTCCGGTGCGTTTTTTTCCCTGCATCAACGGCAGGCGATACGGGTTCCGGTGACGCAGTTCACAGCAGTGCGGTCAGTCCCAGCGCAGAAAACGTAGAACAGGCTGCGTTTTTACTGCCCTGAACTGACTGGAATGCAGTGAAAACGCATTGAAAACGCATAAAAAAAAACCGCATCGAAAACGCATAAACGCATGTCCCTTTTGAGATGAAAAAAAACAAAACAAAACCGCAAAGCATCAAAAAGGCGGAGATTCAGCCGCGCTGCGTCTCTGTGGTGTGGGCCGGCCCTCAGGAAACGCACAGAAGTCGCACGCCACGCCTGTAGTTCCATTCATTGGCTCCCCGGACCCGGCAGGCGGACGCATGTTTTTGCGCAAGTCGAATGCGGTAAAAAAAGAAAAAAAAAAAAAAAAAAAAAGGCGGAGCTCAGAGCCTGAGAAGGGGGCGGGAGCTTCTTTGGCGTGCTTTTTGCGCCCGATGCTGGAAATGGTGCGTTTCCCGGAAACGCCGGGTGTGGCCGTCACCTGACACCTCCCGAAAATGCGGCTCTCCTGGCCGTCGCAGCGACTTCGGAGGTTTTGGTGCGTCGGACCGCAAAGATCGCACACGGCGAGCTCCGCCCCCTCCCGTCGCGGATTCCGCGGACAGCCAGCGATCGCCGGACTGTACAGGCGACTCCCGCGTCGTGAATCCCGTTCTGCGACAACCATTGTTACACCGCCGGTATGGAGAAGTCGGTTTCCGTTTTACCGCCCCCCCCCCCCCCTTTTGTTTGGCCCCATTAGCAGTGAAGGGCATTGACTGTAAATTCCAGACACAGTGGGGGCCCCTCCATGCAGCTACTGCCCCTCCCCCACCGTGGAGGTTTACATTAGAGCCCGCTCAGCTGTGACACATTACGGGGCCCCTCTTTAGCCTCCCAGCTGGAGCTCCCACTTCACAGCCTCCCAAATCCCCTCCAACCCCAGTGGGGGGGCGGCATACACACGGCCAATCACTCGGAGCGTGACCGCTGCACCTGCCGGGGCCCGGCCTGTGACCAGCGTAGCGCCAACACACCCCGCGGCGAGGTACAAAGCAGGCCGGGATGCATTCTATCCCTCTAATAAAAATGGTGATCCCCATTGGAGGGCCGAAGCTGGGGCCCCTGGCTTTGGGGCCCCTGGTGCTGGGCCCCCCCTTCTTGGCAAGGCGCCCCCGGCTAAACATGGATCCTCCGAGGTGAAGAAGTCAAATCGTTGGGATTCGACCACAAAAACGCCGAGCGGCGGCAGAGCGCGACCTCTAATTGAAGGTTTCCTACAGGGCGGGCCGGGACAACGTGGAGGCTACAGGGCCCCACCGACCTCCAGGGGCCCCCACCGACCTCCAGGGGCCCCCCACTTCTACGCCCCTCAATGGGGGGAGGAAAACACGGAGGAAAGTTTAGGGAGCGTTTTGTATCGGAAGGAGGAGACGTGTCGGATCTTGTCGCATGACGCCGAGGATTCCACCCGTGATCCCGCCCATCGTTTATGGAGAAGGAATCCACTGAAGTGTCCACACCCGGGACTTCAAATACCGAGGGGGGGGGGGGGGCCCCAGTGTGCGGCCCAAGGAGCGGGGGGGGGGGGGGGGCCCCAGTGTGCGGCCCAAGGAGCGGGAGACCCAACATGCAGCCCAAGGAGCGGGGGTGTGGGACCCAGTGTGTGGCCCAAGGAGCGGGAGACCCAACGTGTGGCCCAAGGAGCGGGGGGGGGGGGGCCCCAGTGTGTGGCCCAAGGAGCGGGGGACCCAGTGTGTGGCCCAAGGAGCGGGGGTGTGGGACCCAACGTGCAGCCCAAAGAGCGGGGGGGGACCCAGTGTGCGGCCCAAAGAGCGGGGGACCCAACGCGTGCGGCCCAAGGAGCGGGGGACCCAACGCGTGCGGCCCAAGGAGCGGGGGACCCAACGCGTGCGGCCCAAGGAGCGGGGGACCCAACGCGTGCGGCCCAAGGAGGGGGGGGACCCAACGCGTGCGGCCCAAGGAGCGGGGGACCCAACGCGTGCGGCCCAGGGAGCGGGGGACCCAACGTGCGGCCCAAGGAGCGGGGGACCCAACGTGCGGCCCAAGGAGCGGGGGACCCAACGTGCGGCCCAAGGAGCGGGGGACCCAACGTGCGGCCCAAGGAGCGGGGGACCCAACATGCGGCCCAAGGAGCGGGGGACCCAACATGCGGCCCAAGGAGCGGGGGACCCAGTGTGCGGCCCAAGGAGCGGGGGACCCAACATGAGGCCCAAGGAGCGGGGGACCCAACGTGCGGCCCAAGGAGCGGGGGACCCAACGTGCGGCCCAAGGAGCGGGGGACCCAACATGAGGCCCAAGGAGCGGGGGACCCAACATGCGGCCCAAGGAGCGGGGGACCCAACATGCGGCCCAAGGAGCGGGGGACCCAACATGCGGCCCAAGGAGCGGGGGACCCAACATGCGGCCCAAGGAGGGGGGGGGTGTGGGACCCAGTGTGTGGCCCAAGGAGCAGGGGGGGGACCCAGTGTGCGGCCCAAGGAGCGGGGGTGTGGGACCCAACGTGCGGCCCAAAGAGCGGGGACAAGGCTGAGGACACAGAGAACCAAGTGATGGGGCATTGAGGGGGTAATGAAAACATGCGGGAAACTTTGGGGTTCACACATGGAAGGACCCGGACCAATGAGCTCAGAGAACTGGGGGATGGGGGTGGGGGATGGACGGACAGGAGCCGTCAGGGGCAAACCATAGGAGAGCAATGTGAGATGGAAGGACAGGAGGACTCCAGGAGGGACGGAGAGAAGACTTCAGGCCTGGATGGGAAAGTGTTGGGAGGGGATGGAAAAATTCTGCTGTTTGGGAATGGTGGGTCCATCAGGTTGGACGATCTGGAGACAGATGGAGGGGATGGACATGACAGACAATAGGATGGGACAGGCGGAGAACTGGACAGATGGTAGAGCAGAGACCTGGGGAACAAGCCAGGACAGAGCGGTCCCAGAGGACAGACCAGGAGAACAGGCTAGGACACCTAAAGGAGGAGAGATACAGGAGATCGGGCAAGGAAGGGAAGGTCCTAGAAGATGGGCAACAGGAGGAGGACAGATACAGGAGAATGTTCTAGGACAGCAAGGTCCCACAGAATGGGCAACCAACAGGAGGACAGACCAGGACACTGAAAGGAGTAGAGATACGTGAGATCGGGCAAGGAAGGGAAGGTCCTAGAAGATGGGCAACCAACAGGAGGACAGGACACCTAAAGGAGGAGAGATACAGGAGATCGGGCAAGGAAGGGAAGGTCCTAGAAGATGGGCAACCAACAGAAGGACAGATACAGGAGAATGTTCTAGGACAGCAAGGTCCCACAGAATGGGCAACCAACAGAAGGACAGATACAGGAGAATGTTCTAGGACAGCAAGGTCCCACAGAATGGGCAACCAACAGGAGGACAGACCAGGACACTGAAAGGAGGAGAGATACGTGAGATCGGGCAAGGAAGGGAAGGTCCTAGAAGATGGGCAATCTACAGGAGGACAGGCAAGGCCAGTAGAGCAGGTCCAGGAAGAGGCCAGACCAGTAGAGCAGGTCCCAGGAAGACAGATAAAAGAGAAAAAGTGAAGATCTAAAGGAGGGCAGAACAGGAGGCAGAAGTTCCAGGAAGAAGAGCAGTCAGGACAGGTGCAGGAGAACCGGCCAGGAGAGGAAGGCCCCATAGGATGGGCAATCTACAGGAGTCCAGGCCAGCAGAGCGAGGCCCAAGAGGTCAGGCCAGCTTAGCAGAGGGGGGGCCCAGGAAGCCAGGACAGGCCAAGCCAGATGAGCGAGGCCCGAGAGGACAGGCCAGGAGATCTGAAAGGAGAGATGCAGGAGAACGGGCAAGGTCCTAGAAGATGGGGAATCTGCAGGAGGACAGAGCAGTCCGGCACAGCAGAGTCCAGGAAGACCGATGGGCACCACAGGGAACAGAGATCTACGGGGAGAGGAGCAGGCAGGAGAACAAGGTCCTAGAAGATGGACAATCTACAGGAGGCCAGGCCAGGCAAGTTTGGCCCAGGAAGGTCAGGCCAGCTTAGAAGAGAGGGGCCCAGGAAGACAGGCCAAGTCAGAGGAGCGGGGCCCGGGGCGACAGGCCAGGACAGGAAAGTCCCTCCATTGTGCGGGGCCCGGCTCTCCTCCAGAGTGAAACTGGAACTGAAGAGGAAATGATACTTAATTGCTGCTTCCAGACGGCTCTTCTCCCAGCACTGCACACGTAGCCAAGAGAGCCGGGCCCCGTGCAACCAGGTCGCCTGTCAGAGCCGGGCCCCGTGCAACCGGGGCGCCCGCCACAGAGCCTGGCCCCGCGCAACCGGGGAGCCCGCCACAGAGCCTGGCCCCGCGCAACCGGGGAGCCCGCCACAGAGCCTGGCCCCGCGCAACCGGGGCGCCCGCCACAGAGCCTGGCCCCGCGCAACCGGGGCGCCCGCCACAGAGCCTGGCCCCGCGCAACCGGGGCGCCCGCCACAGAGCCTGGCCCCGCGCAACCGGGGCGCCCGCCACAGAGCCTGGCCCCGCGCAACCGGGGCGCCCGCCACAGAGCCTGGCCCCGCGCAACCGGGGCGCCAGCCACAGAGCCTGGCCCCGCGCAACCGGGGCGCCAGCCACAGAGCCTGGCCCCGCGCAACCGGGGCGCCAGCCACAGAGCCTGGCCCCGCGCAACCGGGGCGCCAGCCACAGAGCCTGGCCCCGCGCAACCGGGGCGCCAGCCACAGAGCCTGGCCCCGCGCAACCGGGGCGCCAGCCACAGAGCCTGGCCCCGCGCAACCGGGGCGCCAGCCACAGAGCCTGGCCCCGCGCAACCGGGGCGCCCGTCAGAGCCTGGCCCCGCGCAACCAGGGCGCCCGTCAGAGCCTGGCCCCGCGCAACCAGGGCGCCCGTCAGAGCCTGGCCCCGCGCAACCAGGGGCGCCCGTCAGAGCCTGGCCCCGCGCAACCAGGGCGCCCGCCACAGAGCCTGGCCCCGCGCAACCAGGGCGCCCGCCACAGAGCCTGGCCCCGCGCAACCAGGGGCGCCCGCCACAGAGCCTGGCCCCGCGCAACCAGGGCGCCCGCCACAGAGCCTGGCCCCGCGCAACCAGGGCGCCCCCATCAGAGCCTGGCCCCGCGCAACCAGGGCGCCCGCCACAGAGGCCGGCCCCGCGCAACCAGGGCGCCCGCCACAGAGGCCGGCCCCGCGCAACCAGGGCGCCCGCCACAGAGGCCGGCCCCGCGCAACCAGGGCGCCCGCCACAGAGGCCGGCCCCGCGCAACCAGGGCGCCCGCCACAGAGGCCCGAGCCGCGCAACCAGGGAGCCAATCAGAGGCCGGCCCCGCATAACCAGAATCCCGCGGCGCGCTCAGAACCTCCTCCACCATGAATGGTCGTCCTTCCATTGAATATTCGGCCTCCATACATTGTACAGATCAGATCTGACAGACGATAAATTCAGGCGAGTTTCCCGACGGCCCCTCTTTGATGAAGGGTTCCCAGCTCCGCCCACCCGCTGCGGCCAGGAGAGGGTCTCACCATCACTCAGACCTGAATCACGAGTCCCCGAATCCCCCCTCCCCCCCCCCCCCCCAGATGGATGTTTTGGCAGCAGAAGCGATATTCGCGTCACGGAGCCGACTCCAGCGAACAGAAAGTTCTGAGAAGGCGAATCGGCGCCTCGGCCCGCAAGATCCCCGCCAGCAGACGCGGCCAAGACAAACAGCCCCCCACCCCCCCCCCCCCCCCCCACTGCAGCCTGGAAAATGGGATTCTGCAACTCCAGAGAAAACACAGCCGGGTCCAAGACAAACGCGGCGTCCCGCGCCCAAACCAACAAACCCTTCCTGCGACGCAGTGCCCACGGGGGAGGGGGGGGGGCGGCGGTGGGCGCGGGGGGGGGGGGGGGGCGCAATGTTTTCCCAGCACCAAAAATCTGCTTCTTCTGCAACTTTCCCCGCGATGCCAGGATGAGGGCGACGCCGTGACGCCATGAAGTCGCCTGAACTCCACAAACGCTGTGCGTGATGAACGCGTCCGCCGCCGGGATTGTGCGCAGAGATTTTACCCTTCGGGGGGGGGGGGGGGGGGGGGGGATTCCTGCGACGGACACAAAGCGCCCCGAAAGACGGGGATTTGTTGCTGCAAAAAACGGGGGAATTTGGGCGCACGTTCCCCGTAGGACGAGACCGCGAGGGGCGACGATTAACGGTCACAGAGGACTGAAGTCTCCACGTCGGGGGGGGGGGGGGGGGGGGTATAACCCGGATCTGCCCCGCGATCGCCCCAGGAGGGTCACCGGTCGGAGATTTCCATCGCAGGAATCCAGGAAGATGATTGGCCGACAGAGGATTCAAAGAGCGACTTTCCACCTCCGGCCAGAACGGTGCAATCAGCTCGCTGCGATGCCGATGACAGGCCGGGGGGGCGATGCGGGGGCAAATGGTACCAGGAATAGCGCAGAGATCTATGTACAGGACGGGGGGGGGGGGCACTGTACTTATTGCCCCCCCTTCCTGAAGGAAAGTGTGTGTGTTGGGGGGGGGGGGGCAGTAACTGTAAAAAGGAGGGGGGGGGTCATCGAACGTATCGATATGTGATTATTGGCCCATCGCCTGCTGGGGGTAAGAAGGGGGGGGGGGGCATTCACTGTACTGATGGTCCATTACCGCCCCCCCTCCTCTTTCTTAACCCCAGTGGGGGGGTCATTTACTGTATTGAACCATGCTGTTATCGCCCCCCCACAAGCCGGGGTATGAAGGAGGGGGGGGGGGGTATTGTTGGGGATTCTGCGGAGACAAAGGGAGAGCGGAGGGTCTTCCAGATGGATGGGGGGGGGGGGTATTGATCGGGTGACCGAACCTTTCCCTGCCCTGGGGGGGGGGGGGGAGGAGGGGAGCATGGGGGGGGGGGCAGCAATGCGGTCTGGAGTCCCATGGGGGGTATCTAATATGAAGGGTCAGGATGGGGCACCTGGGGTTGGTGCTGTTCCAATGCACGGTATGCCGGGCCCCGCACCCCCTCCGCAGCACCCCCAGCGCAGCGCACAGCCCCAGCAGGAGCCTCAGCGCCCCCCCGATCCTCATCATGTCTGACTGCGCTCCGCACCCTCCCCGGCCAAAGGTAGCCAGGCCCCGCCCACAGGGGGGCAGCCCCGGCCAATCTCATCATCATCATCCTCACTCCTCATCATCATCATCCTCACTCATCATCATCATCCTCACTCCTCATCATCATCATCCTCACTCCTCCTCATCTCATCATGATCATCCTCACTCCTCATCATCATCATCCTCATCATCATCATCCTCCTCCTCCTCACTCTCATCATCATCCTCACTCCTCCTCCTCGTCATCATCATCCTCACTCCTCCTCCATCTCATCATCATCATCCTCACTCCTCATCATCATCATCATCCTCACTCATCATCATCATCATCCTCACTCCTCCTCCTCCTCACTCCTCATCATCATCCTCACTCCTCCTCCTCGTCATCATCATCCTCACTCATCGTCATCCTCACTTATCATCATCATCCTCACTCCTCATCCTCACTCTTCCTCATCATCATCCTCACTCCTCCTCCTCATCATCATCATCATCGTCCTCACTCCTCCTCATCATCATCCTCACTCCTCCTCATACTCACTCTCATCTCATCCTCACTCCTCATCAGCATCATCATCCTCACTCCTCATCCTCACTCCTCCTCATCATCATCATCCTCTCTCCTCCTCATCATCCTCACTCCTCCTCATCATCATCCTCCTCCTCATCATCCTCCTCCTCATTCCAATGTAACCCTTTCCTGCCCAGAGATCCTCATCATCATCCATCATCCTCATCATCATCATCCTCACTCTCCTCACTCCTCATCATCATCATCCTCACTCCTCCTCCTCGTCATCATCATCCTCACTCCTCCTCCATCTCATCATCATCATCCTCACTCCTCATCATCATCATCCTCACTCATCATCATCATCATCCTCCTCACTCCTCCTCCTCCTCATCATCATCCTCACTCCTCCTCCTCGTCATCATCATCCTCACTCATCGTCATCCTCACTTATCATCATCATCTCACTCCTCATCCTCACTCTTCCTCATCATCATCCTCACTCCTCCTCCTCATCATCATCGTCCTCACTCCTCCTCATCATCATCCTCACTCCTCCTCATACTCACTCCTCATCATCATCCTCACTCCTCATCAGCATCATCATCCTCACTCCTCATCCTCACTCCTCCTCATCATCATCATCATCCTCACTCCTCCTCATCATCCTCACTCCTCCTCATCATCATCCTCCTCCTCATTCCAATGTAACCCTTTCCTGCCCAGAGATCCTCATCTTCATCCTCCGCCTCCATCAGCAGTAATCCTTTCCTACCCAGACTGTCCCCCCCCCCCCCCCTCATGCACAGTGTCCCCCCCCCCCGACCCGGCCCAGATTATATTTTGTATCTTGTTTCTTCTGGATGTGCAGAAATTGTCCCCCCCCCCCCGGATATTGTTGCCATTGGTTACATCCCATGTGGGGGGGCTCAGTTCTGTCCTTTCTGTTTTGGGTGGAGCCAGCGGTCACACCCCCATCAGTGAGAGCTCCGCCCACCCACAAAGAGGCTCCCACCATCCCTGCTGGTTGTCTATGATGGAGGATGCAGCAGGAGGAGTGAGACTCCATGTGCCGGTAGGCGGGTCTATGATATTTGATTGGCTCCTCCTCCTGGATCGCACCGCACCTCATCAGGCAGCTCAATGCGACATTTCCAGCGAAGCATCCAATCAAAAAGAAGCAACCAATCACACAACTCCGCCCACAATCCTCCCGCCAGGCCTATGGGGGAGTGGTCACAGATTTTCCAGCATACACACCCCCCCACACACACTCAGATTCTATCCCCACCCAGAAGGCGGAGTCAGGACAAGTGTGGGATCCGCCCAGAGCGCTGCAAGCTGCATCTCGATCGGAAATTTTCCAGCACGCCGGCCTCGTGTCCAGAACTTCAAGGGAAATACAAATCTGAGGAAACCGATGAAATGTAGATCCCGCCCCCCCTCCCCCCCCTCCCCCGCAGCCTCATTACACCGTTCTCAGCGACTTTTTTGTGCCCGCCATTTAATCCTCTCGCAGTCAGAGAAGACGAAGCGCCTCGCTAACGAGATTCCTCATTAGATGGCGGCGACTCCGGATCACAGAAAATAATCCGCCACCGCCGCCGCCACCACCGCGTCCTCAGATCCCGCCATGGCGGACCCCAGATCACAGCAAACTATCCGCCGCGTCCTCAGATCCCGCCATGGCGGACCCCCAGATCACAGCAAACTATCCGCCGCCGCGTCCTCAGATCCCGCTATGGCGGACCCCCAGATCACAGCAAACTATCCGCCGCGTCCTCAGATCCCGCCATGGCGGACCCCCAGATCACAGCAAACTATCCGCCGCGTCCTCAGATCCCGCCATGGCGAGCCCCCCGATCACAGCAAACTATCCGCCGCGTCCTCAGATCCCGCCATGGCGGACCCCCAGATCACAGCAAACTATCCGCCGCGTCCTCAGATCCCACCATGGCGGACCCCCCGATCACAGCAAACTATCCGCCGCCGCGTCCTCAGATCCCGCCATGGCGAGCCCCCCGATCACAGCAAACTATCCGCCGCATCCTCAGATCCCGCCATGGCGGACCCCCCGATCACAGCAAACTATCCGCCGCGTCCTCAGATCCCGCCATGGCGAGCCCCCCGATCACAGCAAACTATCCGCCGCCGCCGAGTCCTCAGATCCCGCCATGGCGGACCCCCCGATCACAGCAAACTATCCGCCGCCGCGTCCTCAGATCCCGCCATGGCGAGCCCCCCGATCACAGCAAACTATCCGCCGCCGCCGAGTCCTCAGATCCCGCCATGGCGAGCCCCCCGATCACAGCAAACTATCCGCCGCCGCCGAGTCCTCAGATCCCGCCATGGCGAGCCCCCCGATCACAGCAAACTATCCGCCGCGTCCTCAGATCCCGCCATGGCGGACCCCCAGATCACAGCAAACTATCCGCCACGTCCTCAGATCCCGCCATGGCGGACCCCCAGATCACAGCAAACTATCCGCCGCGTCCTCAGATCCCGCCATGGCGGACCCCCAGATCACAGCAAACTATCCGCCGCCGCGTCCTCAGATCCCGCCATGGCGAGCCCCCCGATCACAGTAAACTATCCGCCGCGTCCTCAGATCCCGCCATGGCGAGCCCCCCGATCACAGCAAACTATCCGCCGCCGCCGAGTCCTCAGATCCCGCCATGGCGGACCCCCAGATCACAGCAAACTATCCGCCGAGTCCTCAGATCCCGCCATGGCGGACCCCCAGATCACAGCAAACTATCCGCCGAGTCCTCAGATCCCGCCATGGCGGACCCCCCGATCACAGCAAACATTCCGCCGCCGAGTCCTCAGATCCCGCCATGGCGTGACGTCACTGCGACATGACCCCTCCAAAGACTCCGCCCCCCCAAAAAAATCCTCATTAAAGTCCGACTCCAACTTCTACAACAGGTGAGATTCGGCGCACGTGTCAGAATGGCGCATACTCGGCCTCCAATGTCACACGCTGTCCACGCAGCTCTCTGATTGGGCGGAGGGATGGAAGAACGCGGCCTCCAGTTTGTGAAGAATATTTCCCATCAATTGATCTGGGGGCGGAGATGACGGGGGGAACTGGTCCGACCAGTGCACTGCCTGGACCTCCCCCGATAGTGACCGACCCCCGACCGGTGCGTTGCCTGGACCTCCCCCGATACTGACTGATCCCCGACTGGTGCGCTGCCTGGACCTCCCCCGATAGTGACCGACCCCCGTCCGGTGCGTTGCCTGGACCTCCCCCGATACTGGCCGACCCATGACCGGTGCGCTGCCTGGACCTCCCCGATACTGACTGATCCCCGACTGGTGCGCTGCCTGGACCTCCCCCAATACTGACCGACCCCCGACCGGTGCACTGCCTGGACCTCTCCCGATACTGACTGATCCCCGACTGGTGCACTGCCTGGACCTCCCCCTGATACTGACCAATCCCCGACTGGTGCGCTGCCTGGACCTCCCCCAATAGTGACGGACCCCCGACTGGTGCACTGCCTGGACCTCCCCCAATAGTGACCGACCCCCGACCGGTGCGCTGCCTGAACCTCCCCCGATACTGACTGATCCCCGACTGGTGCGCTGCCTGAACCTCCCCCGATACTGACTGATCCCTGACTGGTGCGCTGCCTGGACCTCCCCCAATAGTGACGGACCCCCGACTGGTGCACTGCCTGGACCTCCCCCAATAGTGACCGACCCCCGACTGGTGCGCTGCCTGAACCTCCCCCGATACTGACTGATCCCCGACTGGTGCGCTGCCTGAACCTCCCCCGATACTGACTGATCCCCAACTGGTGCACTTCCTGGACCTCCCCCAATACTGACCGACCCCCAACCGGTGCGCTGCCTGGACCTCCCCCAATAGTGACCGACCCCCGACCGGTGCGCTGCCTGGACCTCCCCCGATACTGACCGACCCCCGACCGGTGCACTGCCTGGACCTCCCCCGATACTGACCAATCCCCGACTGGTGCGCTGCCTGGACCTCCCCCAATAGTGACGGACCCCCGACTGGTGCACTGCCTGGACCTCCCCCGATACTGACCGATCCCCGACTGGTGCACTGCCTGGACCTCCCCCGATACTGACCGACCCCCGACCGGTGCACTGCCTGGACCTCCCCCGATACTGACCGACCCCCGACCGGTGCGCTGCCTGGACCTCCCCCAATAGTGACTGACCCCCAACCGGTGCGCTGCCTGGACCTCCCCCAATAGTGACGGACCCCCGACTGGTGCACTGCCTGGACCTCCCCCCAATAGTGACCGACCCCCGACCGGTGCGCTGCCTGAACCTCCCCCGATACTGACCGATCCCCGACTGGTGCGCTGCCTGGACCGGTTTCTATGGCTGGGAGTCAGATGCCCTCCTCCTTATCACCCACTTCTGGGCGGAGCCATCCCCGGGATCTAATGAGAGACTTCCAGCTTTGTACTGCACTGCGCTATATGTCAGAGCTATACTGAAAGTGTGACTGTGGGGGAGGGGACATTAGAGTGTAAGCTCCTCTGGTACAGAGACTGATGGGACTGTGGGGGGAGGGGACATTAGAGTGTAAGCTCCTCTGTACAGAGACTGATGGGACTGTGGGGGAGGGGACATTAGAGTGTCAGCTCCTCTGGTACAGAGACTGATGGGACTGGGGGAGGGGACATTAGAGTGTAAGCTCCTCTGTACAGAGACTGCGGTGGATCTCAATGGGGGAGGGACATTAGAGTGTCTCCTCCTGCAGAGACTGATGGGACTGTGGGGGGGGGACATTGGGTAAGCTCCTCTGGTACAGCCATGTCCTGGGGGGGGGGGGGAGGGGACATTAGAGCAAGCTCCTCTGGTACAGAGACTGAGGACTGCGGGGGAGGGACATTAGAGTGTAAGCTCCTCTGGGGTACACAGACTGATGGGACTGCGGGGGAGGGGACATTAGAGTGTAAGCTCCTCTGGTACACAGACTGATGGGACTGCGGGGGAGGGGGGACATTAGAGCGTAAGCTCCTCTGTACAGAGACTGATGGGACTGCGGGGGAGGGGACATTAGAGTGTAAGCTCCTCTGGTGCAGATGTCGGGCGGTGGATCTCAATGGTTGGAGACGTCTGGGTGTCTCACCTGGCCTGCGGTGGGGTCACCTGGGGTCCAGCCATGTCCCGGGGGGGGGCCATGTCCCGGGGGGGGGGAGTTGACCAATCAGGGCACAGCAGACACAGGTACAGGACAGGTGTGATCACCTGGGGGGGAGACGCCTATCTGATGGTCCCTACAAAGAGAGGACCACCCAGGCCTGGAGATGTCGGGGGAGGGGGGGAATTACCCTGGAGGACATGTGACTACAGAAAGGAATTCTATGGATGCCGGAATCCCCCCCCCCCCCCCAACTTCATGACACCAGGAATCCCACCCTTCCTGTGACACCAGGGACCCCCTTACTCCGGGTGACACCAGGAATCCCACCCTTCCTGTGACACCAGGGACCCCCTTACTCCGGGTGACACCAGGAATCCCACCCTTCCTGTGACACCACTCCGGGTGGGGGTCCCGTACTTCATGTGACTTCACGGACCCCCTTGCTTCTGACACCAGGGACCCCCTTACTCTGGGTGACACCAGGAATCCCACCCTTCCTGTGACACCAGGAACCCCCCTTACTCCGGGTGACACCAGGAATCCCACCCTTCCTGTGACACCAGGGACCCCCTTACTCCGGGTGACACCAGGAATCCCACCCTTCCTGTGACACCAGGGACCCCCTTACTCCGGGTGACACCAGGAATCCCACCCTTCCTGTGACACCAGGGACCCCCTTACTCCGGGTGACACCAGGAATCCCACCCTTCCTGTGACACCAGGGACCCCCCTTACTCCGGGTGACACCAGGAATCCCACCCTTCCTGTGACACCAGGGGGTCCCTTACTTCGGGTGACACCAGGAATCCCACCCTTCCTTCTGACACCAGGGACCCCCTTACTCCTGGGTGACACCAGGAATCCCACCCTTCCTGTGACACCAGGAACCCCCCCCTTACTCCGGGTGACACCAGGAATCCCACCCTTCCTGTGACACCAGGGACCCCCTTACTCCGGGTGACACCAGGAATCCCACCCTTCCTGTGACACCAGGGACCCCCTTACTCCGGGTGACACCAGGAATCCCACCCTTCCTGTGACACCAGGGACCCCCCTTACTCCGGATGACACCAGGGGGTACTTCATGTGACCTCACAGACCCCTCACTCCTTGTGACATCTGACCATTCTCCAAGGCACATAGTGTGGGAAGGTGTCAGGAAACGTGCCGACACCCCAGCCATGATTGGAGCCGGTTGTGGAACGATCCCCTCTGGTTCCAGGTGGAGGGGGGAAGGGTTAGGCCCTCCGTCAGGATCCTCCGCACTTCCTGTCCCAGTGACACGGTCTGACCCCGACACACACGGTGTCACCGGGAACAGGAAGTGAGGGGAATGTCCTGAATGGGGGAACCAACATGACACCGAATGTTCTATCTGGGGTTCCACTTCACATGCAGGCGGTCCTTGGATCCACACAGCGAGATTCTCATTGGTCAGCGACTGTCGCATAGGAACGGCCCCGCCCACCTTACAGCCATTTCAGATGGGCGCAGGCTGAGAGAAATTGCCCCTACCCCATGTGTCCACAATCTCGGTAACTCCTCCCCCACCCCCTGAACCGTGAAGCTGATCCTCAGCTTCACCTGCAATAAGAAAAGGAAGACACCAGGGGGCAGTCCGGGCACTTTATTCAGGATTGTGACATTGGCTGAGGATTCAGGATGATACAATGGCGCCCTCTGCTGGCCAGGAACAGCAATTCAGGATGGTGCAAGGGCGCCCTCTGCTGGCCAGGAACAGCAATTCAGGATGATACAATGGCGCCCTCTGCTGCCAGGAACAGCAATTCAGGATGGTACAATGGCGCCCTCTGCTGGCCAGGAACAGCAATTCAGGATGGTGCAAGGGCGCCCTCTGCTGGCCAGGAACAGCAATTCAGGATGATACAAGGGCGCCCTCTGCTGGCCAGGAACAGCAATTCAGGATGATACAAGGGCGCCCTCTGCTGGCCAGGAACAGCAATTCAGGATGATACAATGGCGCCCTCTGCTGGCCAGGAACAGCAATTCAGGATGATAGAAGGCGCGCCCTCTGCTGGCCAGGAACAGCAATTCAGGATGATACAATGGCGCCCTCTGCTGGTCAGGAACAGCAATTCAGGATGATACAAGGGCGCCCTCTGCTGGCCAGGAACAGCAATTCAGGATGATACAATGGCGCCCTCTGCTGGTCAGGAACAGCAATTCAGGATGATACAATGGCGCCCTCTGCTGGTCAGGCACAGCAATTCAGGATGATACAATGGCGCCCTCTGCTGGTCAGGAACAGCAATTCAGGATGATACAATGGCGCCCTCTGCTGGCCAGGCCAGGAACAGCAATTCAGGATGATACAATGGCGCCCTCTGCTGGCCAGGAACAGCAATTCAGGGATGACAATGGCGCCCTCTGCTGGTCAGGAACAGCAATTCAGGATGATGCAATGGCGCCCTCTGCTGGCCAGGAACAGCAATTCAGGATGTACAATGGCGCCCTCTGCTGGCCAGCAACTGCAATTCAGGGTACAAGGGCGCCCTCTGCCTGCCACACCAGAAACAGCGTCCTTCCATTGTGAGTCATTATTGGAGTCCTCTCAGCATCGCTCTGCCATGGGCAAATAGACTCCGCCCAGTCGCCCATCTCCACCACTCAGCATTGCCGCCGTCGTCGCCCCTCCCCTTATTGCACTTAGCTGCGTCGCCCCGCCCATCACACACGCAATATAAAAACACGCACACACATGATCAGAATGAGATATGTACAGCACAGCAGAAGTCCAGGAAATTGGGGGCCCCCACGAGTCCAGCTGGGGGTGTCGGGGATACAGTGCAGGGGGTGCAGACACCCCGATACTATGTACAGTATTGCAGTAGTCGCTATACAGGGAGCAGCAGCATCTTCACTGGAGTCAGGGGACCCCGCCCTCTAATGGGGGGTCTCTGTCACACTCTGGGGGTCCATCCTGGGTACGGGGGAGGAGGAGCCTGCCTAAAGGAAAAGAGAAGAGAGAGAGACGCGTCATTAACATGGGAAGCCGCTAAATGTTCCACCAGAAGTGATAGCCTGGGAGGTGGAGTCAGACCACAGGGAACCCTCATAAAGGGCACAGGGATGGGGGAACCCCTCATAATGGGCACAGGGATGGGGGGAACCCCTCATAAGGGCACAGGGATGGTGGGGAACCCCTCATAATGGGCACAGGGATGGTGGGAACCCCTCATAATGGGCACAGGGATGGGGGCAACCCCTCATAATGGGCACAGGGATGGGGGGAACCCCTCATAATGGACACAGGGAGGGATGGTGGGAACCTCTCATAATGGGCACAGGGATGGGGGGAAACCCCTCATAATGGGCACAGGGATGGGGGGAACCCCTCATAATGGGCACAGGGATGGGGGGAACCCAACATAATGGGCACAGGGATGGTGGGAACCCCTCATAATGGGCACAGGGATGGTGGGAAACTCAACATAATGGGCACAGGGATGGGGGAACCCCTCATAATGGGCACAGGGATGGTGGGAAACTCAACATAATGGGCACAGGGATGGTGGGAACCCCTCATAATGGGCACAGGGATGGGGGAACCCCTCATAATGGGCACAGGGATGGCAACCCCTCATAATGGGCACAGGGATGGGGTGGCAACCCCTCATAATGGGCACAGGGATGGTGGGAACCCCTCCTCACACATAATGGGCACAGGGATGGTGGGAACCCCTCAATGGGCACAGGGATGGTGGGAACCCCTCAATGGGCACAGGGCACATGGTGGGAACCCCTCATAATGGGCACAGGGATGGGGGAACCCCTAATGGACACAGGGATGGGGGGAACCCTTCATAATGGGCACAGGGATGGGGGACCCCCTCATAACCCAGGGATTCATAATGGGCACAGGGATGGTGGGAACCCCTCATAATGGGCACAGATGGGGGGAACTCATAATGGGAGGGGATGGGAACCCCTCATAATGGGCACAGGGATGGTGGGAAACCCCTCATAATGGGCACAGGGATGGGGGTAACCCCTCAATGGGCACAGGGATGGTGGGAACCCTCAATGGGACACAGATGGTGGGAACCCCATGGGCAACCCTTCATGGGCACAGGGATGGGGAACCCCTCATAATGGGCACAGGGATGGGGGGAAACCCCTCAATGGGCATAATGGGGATGGGGGGGAACCCTTCATAATGGGCACAGGGATGGTGGGAACCCCTCATAATGGGCACAACAGGGATGGTGGGAACCCTTCATAATGGGCACAGCGGGGGTACAGACCAGGGACAGGGATGGTGTGGGAAGCCCCTCCTAATGGGCACAGGGATGGGGGGAACCCCTCATAATGGGCACAGGGATGGTGGGGACCCCTCATAATGGGCACAGGGATGGTGGGAAACTCCTCATAATGGGCACAGGGATGGTGGGAACCCCTCATAATGGGCACAGTGGGTGTACAGGGATGGTGGGAACCCCTCATAATGGGCACACCAGGGATGGTGGGAACCCCTCATAATGGGCACAGGGATGGTGGGAACCCCTCATAATGGGCACAGGGATTGTGGGGACCCCTCATAATGGGCACAGTGGGTGTACAGGGATGGTGGGAACCCCTCATAATGGGCACAGGGATGGTGGGAACCCCTCATAATGGGCACAGGGATGGTGGGGAACCCCTCATAATGGGCACAGGGACGGTGGGGACCCCCCTCATAATGGGCACAGGGATGGTGGGAACCCCTCTGGGCACAGGGATGGTGGGAACCCCCATAGTGGGCACAGTAGAGATCTCTCTGAAAACACCCCTGAACAATGTCCCTTTGGAAAACGTTGGACCTGTGGGGCGGTCTCACCGTGCCGGGAGTGCGATGATGCGCTCGGGATAGGTTGTCACGCCCAGTAGGGGGTCCTGGCACGGCAGGGGGGGCTTCACCGGCAGCGGCTTCTTAGGTGGAGGCGGTTTGACCTGCGGCAGCACAGAGATGAATGAGACGGGAATGTGGGGGGTCAGCGGACGTCACCCCGACATTCTATAAATCCATGGCCCCACCCACTTCCTAATCATGTGACAGCCTGCTTAGCCCCTCCCCTTCCTTCTCCTGGAATACAATCTTACTTCAGGGCTGCCGATCCGCGGCGCTCTCAGTTCTGGGTGGAGCGAGGGGCGGGATGGACCCCGGACAGGTTTTATTGTTGTTTTCTGGCAGCCCTGAAGTGAGACACTGTTCCAGGAGAAGGAAGGGGAGGAGCCAAGCAGGCGGTGTCTGCTATTGGCTGATCGTCATTCTATTACATTTGTGCCCCGCCCAGTCTGCTGCTGTCAGAGACCCGTCCACATCCCAGCAGTCGCACACAATGCACGTCCAGAGCGGCCGGCGGGTTACCTGCAGCGGGTCGGCGGGCAGAGGCCGGGTAGGTGCCGGGGGCCGCTCCTGAGGGTCAGCCTGGATGAAAAGAGCTGTGAGAATGATTGACAGCCATGCGGGGGGCGGGGCATAGACACAGAAAGGGTTAATAAAGGGGGTGGAGCAGATTTAGACACAAGGGGGGGGGCACATGCTGGGGAAATATAAAAGCAGAAAGACATGCAGAGCCAGGGGGCCAATCCAAGAGGAACTACAGGGGCCACACCACAGCCAGCATTACCGAGAGTGCCACCACCACACCAACCACAGGGGGGCGCCACACACCAGGAACACCGCTCTACATTACCTGGCTGTGCTTGGGGGCGGGGTCAGGCGGCAGAGGCTTGGAGGGCGGGGCGGGGCGGTCCCAGACTTCCACATCGCACTGCGCAGGAGGAGCGCAAGAGTCGTCCTTAGACCCGGAGAAGAGAGGCCAGAGGGACGGGGGAGGAGCATGGACAGAGGATGAGGATGGAGGGGGAGGAGCATGGACAAAGGATGAGGATGGAGAGGGAGGAGCATGGACAGAGGATGAGGATGGAGAGGGAGGAGCATGGACAGAGGATGAGGATGGAGAGGGAGGAGAAAGGAAGGGGTAGGAGAGGGGAGGAGGGGGTAGTAGAGGAGAGGAGGGGGTAGGTAGTAAAGGGGAGGAGGGGGTAGTGGAGGAGGGGTAGGTGGAAAGAATGGGGAGAGGGGGTAGTAGAGGAGGGGGTAGGTGATAGGAGGGGGTAGGTAGTAAAGGGGGGAGGGTACACAGATCACAGAAGGTAGGTGGTAGGAGAGGGGGAGGAGGGGGTAGGTGGTAGGAGGGGGGAGGAGGGGGGGGGTACACAGAAGGTAGGTGGTAGGAGAGGGGAGGAGGGGGTAGTGGAGGAGAGGGTAGGTAGTAAGGGGGAGGAGGGTACACAGAAGGTAGGTGGTAGGAGGGGGGTACACAGAAGGTAGGTGGTAGGAGAGGGGAGGAGGGGGTAGGTGGTAGGAGAGGGTAGGTAGTAAGGGGGGAGGAGGGTACACAGAGGTAGGTAGGGAGGTGGTAGGAGGGGGTAGTGGAGGAGGGGTAGGTGGTAGGAGGGGGGGGGGTACACAGAAGGTAGGTGGTAGGAGAGGGGGAGGGGGGTAGGTAGTAAGGGGGAGGAGGGTACACAGAAGGTAGGTGGGTGAGAAGAGAAGAAGAGATGGTGATTGGTTAGTCCGGTGGGCGGTGACATACAGAAGACGCAGTAGGCGGGCTCTCGGTTTGGCGGTCAGGGAGGAGACGCGGTCTGGCTGCGCACAGAAACCCATGACAGCCAATCACAGCGCAGCTTTCTGCTCCGCCCATAATGCCATCACACCAGCCAATAGGATTTCACATCTGGGATTTGTACCTCTCCAAGCTCCGCCCTGCCTTCAGTACAGTGAATGGGGAGGAAATGGCGAGGAATCCTCCGCCAGGACAATCCATGGAGCCGATGTGGGGGGCGGAGCCGCTGCGGGGGGTCCAGTTGGACCTGCTGGCACAACAGGCAGAGGCTCCACCCATCTTCAGGTTTGGGGGAGGGTTTTGGCAGCTGAGCCAATGAGAGCTCTGCGTTGTCACGGGGGCGGCCCCCAGCACATTATTTGGCTCACCTGGGTTCTGGCAGACATGACCTGCAGCTCGGTACTCTGGGTCCAGTGGGGCGGAGGAGGGCGCTGTGGGCGGAGCTGGCCGCTGGTTTGCGTCACTCTGTAATGAGAGAGGAGGAGAAGTCATTCCACAATACACCCTGCAGGCGTTCGGCGCCCGTTTTTTTTTTAGGGCGGAGCTCCCAGCGCTGACGCACCGGTATTGGCACTTGCTGCCGTTGCTGAAGATGGCGGAGATCTTCCTCTGCAGAGCGCCGCGTTTCACGTAACACAAGACGACCAGGATGAGCGTGAGAGAAGGAGGAGGAGGACGATGAGGACGGTGATGGAGGCGGAGCTTCCCCCTGTAGGCGGGATTAGGTACACGTTAGGCGGCACAGAACCGAGGCAAAGGACGGGCATCACAGAGCAACAACGCCGCATACTGACCGCGCTCCAGTGCCATCGGACCGCTGTCCACGCTGCCGCCATCTCCAGACCGGCCGCAGTCCGGGGGAGCCCAACCGCGATCACAGTGACAATTGCTGTTACTATTACACACCTGGAGGGGGCAGAACAGGACAGGTGAGACCAGGAAACATGGACAGACGGACGACAGGGAACTGATAGAGAGGAGGAGAGACGACAGGGAACCGAGATAGAGAGGAGGACAGACAGACGTCAGGGAACCGATAGAGAGGAGGACAGACAGACGTCAGGGAACCGATAGAGAGGAGGGCAGACAGACGTCAGGGAACCGATAGAGAGGAGGACAGATAGATGACAGATAGAGGGAACCGATAGAGAGGAGGACAGACAGACGTCTAGGAACTGATAGAGAGGAGGACAGACAGACGTCAGGGAACTGATAGAGAGGAGGACAGACAGACGTCAGGGAACTGATAGAGAGGACAGACAGACGTCAGGAAACCGATAGAGAGGACAGACAGACGTCAGGAAACCGATAGAGAGGAGGACAGACAGACGTCAGGGAACTGATAGAGAGAGGAGGACAGACAGACGTCAGGGAACTGATAGAGAGGAGGACAGACAGACAACAAGGAACTGATAGAGAGGAGGACAGACGTCAGGGAACCGATAGAGAGGAGGACAGACAGACGTCTAGGAACCGATAGAGAGGAGGACAGACAGATGTCAGGGAACTGATAGAGGACAGACAGACGTCAGGGAACTGATAGAGAGGAGGACAGACAGACGTCAGGGAACCGATAGAGAGGAGGACAGACAGACGTCTAGGAACTGATAGAGAGGAGGACAGACGTCAGGGAACCGATAGAGAGGAGGACAGACAGATGTCAGGGAACTGATAGAGGACAGACAGACGTCAGGGAACTGATAGAGAGGAGGGCAGACAGATGACAGGGAACTGATAGAGAGGAGGACAGACAGACAACAAGGAACTGACCCCCCCCCAGAGAGGAGGACAGACAGACAACAAGGAACTGATAGAGAGGAGGACAGACAGACGTCAGGGAACCGATAGAGAGGAGGACAGACAGACGTCAGGGAACTGATAGAGAGGAGGACAGACAGACAACAAGGAACTGATAGAGAGGAGGACAGATATGGAGCCGGCTCACGTCACATGATTCCAGGTATAATGGGATAAAAATCTAACAGAAAGACAAGAACGCCCCTTCCCTCCCCCCCCCTAAAATCCCCCCCTCCTCCCACCCCCCTCCCCTTCCTCACCCCAACCCCTCCCCTCCCCTCCCCCCCCCCACCCCCTCCTCCCCCCCCTCCCCCTCCTCCCCGCCCCCTTTCCTCACCCCTCACCTCCCTCACCCCTCCCCACCCCCCCTCACTTCTCACCCCTACTCCCCGCCCTCTCCCCTCCTCCCCGCCCCCCCTCCTCACCCCTACTCCCCGCCCTCTCCCCCTCCTCACCCCGCCCCGCCCCCTCCTCACCCCTACTCCCCGCCCCTCCCCCTCCTCCCCGCCCCCCCCTCCTCATCCCCCCCTACCTCCCCGCCCCCCTCCCCTCCTCCCCGCCCCCTCCTCACTCCTACTCCCCGCCCCCTCCCCTCCCCCCCGCCCCCTCCTCACCCCTACTCCCCGCCCCCTCCCTCCTCCCCCCCCCTCCTCTCCCACCCCTACTACTCCCCTCCCCGCCCCCCCCCCCTCCCCCCCCCCCTCCTCACCCCTACTCCCCGCCCCTCTCCCCTCCTCCCCGCCCCCTCCTCACCCCTACTCCCCACCCTCCCCCCTCCTCCACTCCTCCCCCCCTCCTCACCCCTACTCCCCGCCCCCTCTCCCCTCCTCCCCGCCCTCTCCCCTCCTCCTCCTCACCCCTACTCCCCGCCCTCTCCCCTCCTCCCCGCCCCCCCCCCCTCCTCCCCGCCCCCTCCTCACCCCGTGTCCGCTGCATTTGCTCTTGCAGGTTAGCGCCTTCAGAACCGCCACGTCCTGACACTGCTGGGCCACACAGACCTGTGAGAAGACATGGGGGGGGGGGTCAGTCCTGGGTGTGGGGGGTCCAGACAACATTGTGACAAAACACCCCCCAACACAACGCCCCCCAATATGAGGAGGGGCCACGTAGGGTCCCCCCCTGACGTGATAACCATCTCTAGTCGGCCATTTTGGGATTGCCCGCACACACTTCCGTCAGATGATTGGCTACTCAGATTGAGCTGTGTGTGGGCCCCTCAGGGACGGAATACCATCGTATCGATCAGGAATCTTCAGGGAGGACCCACCTTCCCGGGACCGCACACCGTCCCCATCTTCACCAGGACCGGATCCCAGATATCGTCACCGAGGTTAAAGTTCGTGCCGCGGGCAGGAGACCTCCGACCCGTTAACGGTGACCTTCACGGTGACGGATTTAGCACCGGAACCCACGAGGGGCTGATCGTCCCCGCCCTGACACTGGATGGTCCCACAAAGGGCGTTCCTGCAAGATAGGTCAAGTGAGGACATTAGAGGACCGGCCACCCATCATGGGTATGTCAGGTGAGGACAATAGAGGACCGGCCACCCATCATGGGTATGTCAGGTGAAGACATTAGAGGACCGGCCACCCATCATGGCTATGGTCAGGTGAGGACATTAGAGGACCGGCCACCCATCATGGGTATGGTCAGGTGAGGACATTAGAGGACCGGCCACCCATCATGGGTATGGTCAGGTGAGGACATTAGAGGACCGGCCTCTCATCATGGGTATGGTCTGGTGAGGACATTAGAGGACCGGCCACCCATCATGGGTATGGTCAGGTGAGGACATTAGAGGACCGGCCCACCCATCATGGGTATGTCAGTGTGAGGACATTAGAGGACTGGCCACCCATCATGGGTATGTCAGGTGAGGACATTAGAGGACTGGCCACCCATCATGGGTATGTCAGGTGAGGACATTAGAGGACTGGCCACCCATCATGGGTATGGTCAGGTGAGGACATTAGAGGACCGGCCACCCATCATGGGTATGGTCTGGTGAGGACATTAGAGGACCAGCCACCCATCATGGGTATGGTCAGGTGAGGACATTAGAGGACCGGCCACCCATCATGGGTATGGTCAGGTGAGGACATTAGAGGACCGGCCACCCATCATGGCTATGGTCAGGTGAGGACATTAGAGGACCGGCCACCAATCATGGGTATGTCAGGTGAGGACATTAGAAGACCGGCCACCCATCATGGGTATGTCAGGTGAGGACATTAGAGGACCGGCCACCCATCATGGGTATGTCAGGTGAGGACATTAGAGGACCGGCCACCCATCATGGGTATGGAGTGGTGAGGACATTAGAGGACCGGCCACCCATCATGGGTATGTCAGGTGAGGACATTAGAGGACCGGCCACCCATCATGGGTATGGGACATTAGAGGACCGGCCACCCATCATGGGTATGTCAGGTGAGGACATTAGAGGACCGGCCAACCATCATGGGTATGGTCTGGTGAGGACATTAGAGGACCGGCCACCCATCATGGGTATGTCAGGTGAAGACATTAGAGGACCGGCCTTCCATCATGGCTATGGTCAGGTGAGGACATTAGAGGACCGGCCACCCATCATGGGTATGGTCTGGTGAGGACATTAGAGGACCGGCCACCCATCATGGGTATGTCAGGTGAAGACATTAGAGGACCGGCCACCCATCATGGGTATGGTCTGGTGGTCTCCAACAGTGAGATCTTCCTGCTCTAGTTCCTGGTTGGGTCCCCATCCGGGGCCGAGACAAGGTCATCCGGAGCCCAGGGCAATCCAGGAAGGGTGGTGGGAACCCCAGAATGGGGTGTGGAACGTGGGCGGAGCTGGGAACTCGGCCGACAGATCTCACCAGTAGAGTCCCCATGGTCACCCATAGATGGGGTTCTGTACATACCTGGGAGAACAGGGCAGGTAGGTGCCATTGAGTCTCCGTCCGCAGCTGCCAAACCGGTCCCCTCTCATGTTCACCTTCCTGAAGCAAGCCTCGGGGCCCGGAGTGGACCCTGCAGAGACAAGGGAGAGAATTTCATTGGCTGCTCCCTTCACGGGTGTCCGGGTCCCGGGTTGTCCATTTGGACCTCCAGCGGTTGGATTTAGGTTTGGATGGAGTGGGGTCCTCTGTGGGGTGTTTATGGCGGCCTAAGATGGACCCCCCCACATTGGGGAGACACAAAGGGCAGTACTGTGTCCCTCTATTTGGGGGACCCCCTCCTCACCTGGGGCCCCACATGCTCTGACACAGGTTCACCTTCCTATATGCATCCCTCAAGCCTGGACCTCAACTGGGCCCCACATACCTCAGAAGGTGGATGAACCCCTCCTGTGCCCTCCCACCCGGGGCCCCCTCCTCACCTGGGGCCCTACATGTTCTGACACTGGTCTGCTTCCCTGGGTGCATCCCTTAGAAGGCGAATGTGCCCCTCCTGTGTCCTCCTACCTGGGGCCCCCTCCTCACCTGGGGCCCCACATGCTCTGACACAGGTTCACCTTCCCATATGCATCCCTCAGAAGGCTGATGTGGCCCCCCTGTGTCCTCCCACCTGGGGCCCCATCATGACCTGAGCCTTATACGCTCTAACACTGGTTTGACTCCCTTGTGCAGTCCTCAGACGGTAAATGTGCCCCTCTTGTATCTTTCCCACCTAGGGGCCCCCTTCTCGCCTGGGCCCCATACGTTCTGACACTGGTTCCCCTCAGAAGGTGTATGTGCCCCTCCTGTGTCCTCCACTGGGGGGCCCGTCCTCACCTGGGGGCCCACATGCTCTGACACTGGTTCACCTTGCTATAAGCATCCCTCAGAAGACAAATATGCCCCCCGTCCTGTGTCCTGCCACCTGGGAAGCCCGGTCCTCAACGGGGCCCCACATACCTCAGAAGGTGGATGAACCCCTCCTGTGTCCTCCCACCTGGGGCCCTCTCCTCACCTGGGGCCCTAAATGTCCTGACACTGGTCTGCTTCTCTGGGTGTATCCCTCAGAAGGTGAATGTGCCCCTCCTGTGTCCTCCTACCCTGGGGTCCCCCTTCTTACCTGGGGCCCCACATGTCCTGACACTGGTTTGTCTCCCTGAGTGCATCCTATAGAAGGTGAATGTGCCCCTCCTGTGTCCTCCTACCCGGGGCCCCCTTCTTACCTGGGCCCCACACACTCTGACACTGGCTCTGCAGGGTGCGGCACTCTCCCCCGTAGCAGTGCGCCTGTCCTCGGGCGCAGGTCTCCCCGTCCTGCAGGTAGGTGTTGGCGGGGCAGTGCGGTGAGGTCCCGGTGCAGTATTCAGGTAGGTCGCAGTCCCCGAGGGGGCCCCCGGCACAGAGAACCCGCCGGCTTCACCTGAGGAGAGGAGAAACCGCTGAAGGAGAACGAGGCCATAATGTGTACTTACCTGACTGACCACAGACGGCGCACTTACCTCACACTGACCACAGAGGGCGCACTCACCTCACACTGACCACAGAGGGCGCACTCACCTCACTGACCACAGAGGGCGCACTCACCTCACTGACCACAGAGGGCGCACTCACCTCACTGACCACAGAGGGCGCACTCACCTCACTGACCACAGAGGACGCACTCACCTCACTGACCACAGAGGGCGCACTCACCTCACTGCACCACACCACAGAGGGCGCACTCACCTCACACTGACCACAGAGGGCGCACTCGCCTCACACTGACCACAGAGGGCGCACTCGCCTCACACTGACCACAGAGGGCGCACTCACCTCACACTGACCACAGAGGGCGCACTCACCTCACTGACCACAGAGGGCGGCGCACTCTCACCTCACTGACCACAGAGGGCGCACTCACCTCACTGACCACAGAGGGCGCACTCGCCTCACACTGACCACAGAGGGCGCACTCGCCTCACACTGACCACAGAGGGCGCACTCGCCTCACACTGACCACAGAGGGCGCACTCGCCTCACACCACTGACCACAGAGGGCGCACTCGCCTCACACTGACCACAGAGGGCGCACTCACCTCACTGACCACAGAGGGCGCACTCACCTCACTGACCACAGAGGGCGCACTCACCTCACTGACCACAGAGGGCGCACTCACCTCACTCTGACCACAGAGGGCGCACTCACCTCACTCTGACCACAGAGGGCGCACTCACCTCACTCTGACCACAGAGGGCGCACTCACACTCTCACTCTGACCACAGAGGGCGCACTCACCTCACTGACCACAGAGGGCGCACTCACCTCACTGACCACAGAGGGCGCACTCACCTTGCATTGCTCGCAGCACAGTCCCTCTGAGGCGCACTCGGCTCCGGCCGTCAGTTGGCAGGTGGAGGCATTGCAGCACGGGTCGGTGCACTCCTGTAGGGGGGGGGGGGGAGGACAGTGAGAGGGGAACAGAAGAAGAAGAACAGCCACGCTCATCTGGGGCCCCACAATGTAAGGGGGACACAGGAAATTAAATACAGGGCCTGTCAGGAAGGGACTTACCAATGGTGGTGGGACTCACCTGCCTTGTGGGCTGCAGTACCAGGGCTGGCCAGCGGGTGCTCTCAGCAATCAGAAGCTCACTCCTGCAGTCAGCCATCACCTGGGGCTGATTGCAGAAGGTGTATTTAAGGAATGGCCAGACCTGCAGTCAGTACCTTGGTGTGTGTTTCCCATGAGCCCCTGTACCTGCTTCCTGCCTGATTCCTGATTCTGTGTGATCCTGACTCTGAATGTACTCCGCCTGTCCTGACCTCGGCTATTCCTGACCACTCTCCAGCCTGCTCCTTTGTGTCTTGTCTGCCCGATGATTCCTGACCCGGCCCGCCTGACTACTCTCCAGCCTGCTCCTGTGTGTCTTGTCTGCCCGATGATTCCTGACCCGGCCCGCCTGACTACTCACCAGCCTGCTCCTGTGTGTCTTGTCTGCCCGATGATTCCTGACCCGGCCCGCCTGACCACTCCACCTCACCAGCCTGCTCCTTTGTGTCTTGTCTGCCCGATGATTCCTGACCCGGCCCGCCTGACTACTCTCCAGCCTGCTCCTTTGTGTCTTGTCTGCCCGATGATTCCTGACCCGGCCCGCCTGACCACTCCACCTCACCAGCCTGCTCCTTTGTGTCTTGTCTGCCCGATGGTTCCTGACCCGGCCCGCCTGACTACGCACCTCACCTGCCTGCTCCTTTGTGTCTTGTCTGCCCGATGATTCCTGACCCGGCCCGCCTGACCACTCCACCTCACCAGCCTGCTCCTGTGTGTCTTGTCTGCCCGATGATTCCTGACCCGGCCCGCCTGACCACTCTCCAGCCTGCTCCTGTGTGTCTTGTCTGCCCGATGGTTCCTGACCCGGCCCGCCTGACCACTCCACCTCACCAGCCTGCTCCTTTGTGTCTTGTCTGCCCGATGGTTCCTGACCCGGCCCGCCTGACCACTCCACCTCACCAGCCTGCTCCTTTGTGTCTTGTCTGCCCGATGATTCCTGACCCGGCCCGCCTGACCTGTGTGTCTTGTCTGCCCACCTCACCAGCCTGCTCCTTTGTGTCTTGTCTGCCCGATGGTTCCTGACCCGGCCCGCCTGACCACTCCACCTCGCCAGCCCTGACTGCTCTTATCTGTGTACATTCCGTTATCAGTTGCAGGTTTTGTTATATTTGTGTATAAATTATATTGTTACACCATACTGGAGCCTGCGTTTCCCTGTGTCAGTTCACGCATCTCTGGTGTTACCGGGAGCCCTGACAGGGCCCCTACAGCCTGCCTGGGGACCCCTTCCCCCTCCACCCCACAAAGAGAAGGGACTATAACTACCTCCGTGTGCATGCAGAGCGATCGCACTGCCCCCCCCCCCTTACCCCCCCCCCCTTACCAATTGATGGGGCCCGGTACAGAAGGGGCCCGGTACAGAAGGGGCCGGTACAGAAGGGGCCCGGTACAGAAGGGGCCCGGTACAGAAGGGGCCCGGTACAGAAGGGGCCCGGTACAGAAGGGGCCCGGTACAGAAGGGGCCCGGTACAGAAGGGGCCCGGTACAGAAGGGCCCGGTACAGAAGGGGCCCGGTACAGAAAGGGCCCGGTACAGAAGGGCCCGGTACAGAAGGGGCCCGGTACAGAAGTACAGAAGGGCCCGGTACAGAAGGGGCCCGGTCCGATACAGAAGGGCCCGGTACAGAAGGGGCCCGGTACAGAAGGGGCCCGGTACAGAAGATACAGGGGCCCGGTAAAGAAGGGGCCCGGTACAGAAGGGGCCCGGTACAGAAGGGGCGTGGTCTGATGTATGCCCCTCCCCCCAGGATAAATAGGGTGTGCTCTCAGGGAGCGGAGATGATTGGACGGCGGTTCTCACCTGTGTCAGGCCGCAGTCGCACTCCTCGCCTTTCTCCAGCAGAAGATTCCCGCACTGCGCCTTTCCGAACACGCTGGAGGGGGCGGGGACATTGAACAGACACTTCCCTCCTCCTCCTCTGAAGATGGCGGCCAACTCCACCCGACTGCAGATACTGAACTCCAACCCGGGCATGTACCTACCACACAGAGACACCACGTCATGTCCCTCATCTGACCACACAGCACCACGTATCATGTGACCACCACACACAGGCACCACGTATGACCTCATCTGTCCACAGGTCACGTGACCACACACAGGCACCACGTATGACCTCATCTGTCCAGGTCATGTGACCACATAACGTCCTGTCCCGGGGTCCCTGTGAGGGACAATCTGCCTCCTACAGTAGGAGGGCCTCTAGTAAGGGTCACCACTCACTCTACAGTAGGAGGGGCTTTACTCTGGGTCACCATTCACCCTACAGTAGGAGGGGCTCTAGTATGGGTCACCACTCACCCTGCAGTGGGAAGGGCTCTGCTCTGGGTCACCATTCACTCTGTAGAGGGGAGGGGCTCTAGTAGGGGCTTTACTCTGGGTCACCACTCACCCTGCAGGAGGGGCTCTAGTATGGGTCACCACTCACCCTGCAGTGGGAGGGGCTCTGCTCTGGGTCACCACTCACCTTGCAGTGGGAGGGGCTCTAGTATGGGTCACCACTCACCCTGCAGGAGGGGCTCTAGTATGGGTCACCACTCACCCTGCAGTGGGAGGGGCTCTGCTCTGGGTCACCACTCACCCTGCAGTGGGAGGGGCTCTGCTCTGGGTCACCACTCACCCTGCAGTGGGAGGGGCTCTGCTCTGGGTCACCACTCACCCTGCAGTGGGAGGGGCTCTACTCTGGGTCACCACTCACCCTGTAGTGGGAGGGGCTCTGCTCTGGGTCACCACTCACCCTGCAGTGGGAGGGGCTCTACTCTGGGTCACCATTCACCTTGTAGTGGGAGGGGCTCTAGTATGGGTCACCACTCACCCTGCAGGAGGGGCTCTAGTATGGGTCACCACTCACCCTGCAGTGGGAGGGGCTCTGCTCTGGGTCACCACTCACCCTGCAGTGGGAGGGGCTCTGCTCTGGGTCACCACTCACCCTGCAGTGGGAGGGGCTCTACTCTGGGTCACCACTCACCCTGTAGTGGGAGGGGCTCTGCTCTGGGTCACCACTCACCCAGCCCTGGTCCCCTGCTCCATGATCCAGTACTTCCCGGTACCGGGCTGACCGCACTTCCCGTCCTGCCGTGTTGTGGTTCAGACCCAGATTGTGACCCAATTGGTGCGCCACGGTGGAGGCCACACCCAGAATATTAGAAAATGAATCAATTAAAAAGACAAACAAAACACATAAATAAATAAAACATTCTAAATGAATAAATAAAATAAGATTTAAATAAAAAAATATTAATACATAAAGAAAAATAAAAAGCTCTAAATAAAAAAAATAAATAGGAAAAAAAAAATTATTATAAAGGAATAAAATAATAGATAATATAAAGAAATACAAAAAAAATAAAATAAAAAAATGAATAAATAAAATAGGATTTATATAATGATTACAAATTAAAAAATAAAAAAAAAATAGATAAAAAAAAAATATAAATAAAGAAAAAAAAAAGAAAACACTCTAAATAAATAAATCAAATAAATAAGATTTTAAAAATGATTATAAAGTAATAATAAATAAAAAAAAATATAAATAAAAAAAAAAACTCTAAATAAAAAAAATAAAAAAAACTTAAATAATGATTAAAAAAGTAAAAAAAAAAAATAAAAAAAAAATACATAAAAAAAAGAAAATACTCTAAATAATTAAAATGTATAAAATTTAAATAATGTTTATAAATAAAAATAAAAAAAAAAATAAATAAAAAAATACAAAAAAAAAAAAAAAATTAAAATTAAAATAAAAAAAATAAATTAAAAAAGATTTAAAAAAAAAATTAAAAAAAAAAAAAAAAAATAAAAAAAAAAAAAAAAAACAAAAAAATAAAAAAAAAAAACTGTAAATAAATAAATAAAATTAAAAAGATTTAAATAATTAAAAAAAACGTAAAAAAAAAAAAAATAAAAATAAAAAAAAAAAAATAAAAATAAATAAAAAAAAAAAAAATAAAATACTCTAAATAAATAAGATCTATAATAATGATGGTAAATAAAAAATAAATAAAAAAAATATAAAAAAAAAAAAAAAAAAAATAAATAAAAAACGATCAAACAGAAATTCAGAAATAAAAAAATAAAAAAAAAAAAAAAACTCATTGAGGTGATGATAGAAAGTCGTGTGCCAAAAAAAAAAGTCTCCATGGAAATCTGAAGCTCATTTTAAAAAAAGAATTCTCAGTAAAAAAAAAAAAAAAAAAAAAAAAAAAAAAAAAAAAATGGTCCGGCTGTGCGCCCGAGGTTGCAGCCATCTGATGTGGGCACAAGGTGGCGCTGCAGTCCAGGCCACACAAAAGGCCTCATAAAATGTCAAGCAAAGGGGGGGGGGTGGCCCCCGGGGGCCAAAAAAATGGAATGTTGTCCTGAAAAAAAAAAAACCTGATAAAAAAAATAAAAAAAAAAAAAAAAAAATCTGAAAACCGCCAGAAAAAAAAAAAATTTGTCTTTAAAAAAATAAAAAACAGCGGCCAGTAAAAAAAAGGCGGGGTCAAAAAAAAAAAAAAAAGTGGGGGTGTATAAAAAAAAAAAAAAAGAGATCGGGGAGGGGGTTCGCTTAGGACAAAAAATGGCTCACTGATCGGACTATAAAGACAAAAAAAAAAGAGGCTTGGCTGCTGTGAGCTGCAAAAAACACCATTGCTGTCCCTGAAGATGAAAAAAAAAAAAAAAAAAAGGTCCCGGCCTGCAGGTGGCACAAAAAAAGGGGCTCCCTAAAAATCCTGGCACTGCGGGGAATCTCACTGAGCCGGGGGAGGAGCCTTTCCATTTTCATTACACACTGGGTCTCTATGCTTCTCAATGCCAAAAAGGAACATCATGGCTAGTGGGATGGGCTGGCAGGGGGCTGTACATAAAAAAAAAATAACAAAAAAAAAAAAAAAAAAAAAACGCCTCCATACTCCTCTCAGGAGCCCTCAGTCCTGATAACGCACTGGGAGGAAAAAAAAAAAAAAAAATATAAAAATGCATTGAGGGAGGGGTCACTGGCCAAAAAAGAGAACCGAAAAAAAAGTGTGAAAAAAAAAAAAAAAAAAAAACATCAATCACCATGCTGAAAAAAAAAAAGTGTGAAAAAAAACTCAAAAAAACTGAAAATTAGTGTGAAAAAAAAAAAAAAATACTGAAAAAAAAAGTGTAACATCAAAAAAAATACTGAAAAAAAAAAAAAAAAAACATCACTCAATAAAACTGACCCCTCCCCTTAGTGTGAAAAAAAAAAAAAAAACTGACCCCTCCCCCTTAGTGTGACATCAAAAAAAATAAAAAAAAAAAAAAAAAAGTGTGACATCAAAAAAAAATGAAATCCCCCTTAGTGTGACATCAAAAAAAATACTGAAAAAAAAAAAAAAAAAAAGTGTGAAAAAAAAAAATGCTGACCCCTCCCCCTTAGTGTGACAAAAAAAAAATAAAACCCCTCCCCCTTAAAAAAAAAACATCAAAAATAAAAACCCCTCCCCCTTAGTGTGAAAAAATAAAAAAAATACTGACCCCTCCCCCTTAGTGTAACATCACTCCCCAAAAAAAAAAAAAAAAAAAAAACATCACTCAAAATACTGAAAAAAAAAAAAAGTGTGAAATCAAAAAAAACCCCTCCCCCTTAGTGTGACAAACTCAAAATACTGACCCCTCCCCCTTAGTGTGACATCAAAAACCATACTGACCCCTCCCCCTTAGTGTGACATCGCGCACCATATGACCCCTCCCCCTTAAAAACATCACTCACCATACTAAAAAAAAAAAAAAAAAAAAAAAAAAAAAATCACTCAATGCTGACCCCCTGCCCCTTAGTGTGACATCACTCACCAAAAAAAACCCCTCCCCCTTAGTGTGACAAAAAAAACCAAACTGACCCCTCCCCCTTAAAAAAAAAAACAAAACTCAAAAAAACTGACCCCCTTTTAAAAAAATCGAAAAAATGTAAAAAAAAAGCCCAGAGTCGCCATTCCCAAAAAACCCCGAAAGGTCAAAAAAAAACAAAAAACCAAATCCGTGACTTGTGACAAAAAAAGAGACCTCCGTGACTGCGAACTAAAGGGGGCGGGGCTAGAACAAAAAAAAGAAAACAAAAAACTGCGATTTCCCAGGAACTGTGAGAAGGTGGGGATAAAAAAAAGTGGGGGCCACAAACTCACTGACAAAAAAAAAATGTGGGGGTCTATTCTAAAAAAAAAAAACTAAAAAAAACAAAAATGATTTGGTGGGCTAAAAAAAAAAAAAAAAAAACTATCCCCTGACACCAATGATGTGGGGGTCTATTCTCCCCTGGGGGGCCCACCAAATAATCCCCTGGGGGGGACAAAAATGATGTGGGGGTCTATTTCCCCTGGGGGGCTCCCTATCTCACTGACAAAAATGATGTGGGGGTCTATTCTCCCCTGGGGGGCCCACTAAAAACTGAAACCAATGATGTGGGGGTCTATTCTAAAAAAAAAAAAAAAAAAAAACTGAAACCAATGATGTGGGGGTGTATTCTCCCCTGGGGGGCTTCCCTATCTCACTGAAACCAATGATGTGGGGTCTATTCTCCCCTGGGGGGCCCACTATCCCACTGAAAACCAATGATTTGGGGGTCTATTCTCCCCTGGGGGGCCCCCTATCTCACTGAACCAAAAATGTGGGGGTCTAAAAAAAAAAAAAAAACTATCTCCCTGACACCAAAATTTGGGGGTGTAAAAAAAAAAAAAAAAAAAACTGACACCAAAAAAAAAAAAAAAAAAAAAAAAAAAAAAAAAAAAATGATACAAAAAAAAAAAAATATGTTTAATATGAGAAAAAAAATCCGGCAAGCCTGGTCACAAAAAAAAAAAAAAAACAAAAAAAAAAAAACCGCGCGGCCACTCAAAAAAGGAGCTGGGCGTCGTCATGCCGGATAAAAAAAAGGAGCTCCTTCTCCCTCCAGGACAGGAATCGGTTTTCAGAAAAAAAAAAAAAAAAAAATAAAAAAAAAAAAACCCGATCCTTCTGACTCCAGAAAAAAAAAAAAAAAAAAAAGGGTCAAACATTCAAAAAAAAAAAAAAAAAAAAAGGGGGACCAGAGTGTAAAGGGAATGAAAAAAAATAAAAAAAAAAAAAAATTAAAAATGTAAAAAAAAAACAAAAAAAAAATAATAAAAAAAATACATAAAAAATGATTAAAAAAAATAAAAAAATAAAAAAAAAAAAAATAAAAAAAATAAAAAAAAATAAAAAAATAAAAGTTAAAAAAAATAAAAAAAAAAAAAAAATTATTAATAAAAAAATAAAAAAATAATAAAATAATGTCAAAAAAAAAAATATAAAAAAAAAAAAAAAAATGATAAAAAAAAAAAAAAAAAAAAAAAAAAAATAAATACAATAAAAAAATAAATAAAAAAAAAAAAAATAGTAAAAAAAAGAATAAATAAATAAATGATTAAGAAAACGGGTCACTTTATCTACAAAATGTGGGAATGATAAAAAAATAAGGGTTCCTAATGTAAAAAAAAATAAACCATATAATGAAAAAAAAAAAAAAAAAAATATATATATATATATAACTAAATAAAAAGATTAAAATTCATAAAATAAATGCAAGATAAAAAATATTGTTTCCTTTTTTTTATACAAAGTGATAAAGTGGAGGTTCCTTATTGAAAAAAATAAATAAATACAGCAAAAAAAAAAAATTCATAAATTTATAAAAAAAAAGTTTAAAAATGGTCAAGTTATATACATTTAGGGAAATGAAAAAAAAAAAGGGTTCCTTATTTTGAAAAAAAAATGTACATAAAACTATTTAATTAAATCAACTAAAAAAAAAAAAAAAAGAAATAGTAAAAAATTAAACAAAAAAAAAAAACAAATAGGGAGAAAAAGTGTCACTTTATCTAAAAAATGAGGGAATGATATAACAAGGGCTCCTATTTTAAAAAAGAAATAAAACAAAAAAAATAAAAAAAATAAATAAAATTGAAAATATTTTAAAAATATATAAAAAAAAAAAAAAAAAAAAATGAAAAAAAAAAGAGAACATATAAAACAAATTAAAAAGAATAAAATTCATTAAAAAAAAATAAAATAAATGCAAGATTAAAAAAAAAAGATCACTTTGTAGACAAAAAAAAAAAAAAAAAAAAGAAAAAATAATATATAAAAGTAATTAAAAAGAAATAAAATTAATTAAAAAAAATAAAATAAATGCAAGATAAAAAAAAAAAAAAGATCACTTTGTAGACAAACAAAAAATAAGGGTTCCTAATTAAAAAAAAAAACTAAATAATGATTATTATTTTTATTTAATATGTATTAAACTAAATATTCAATAAAAAGGAATAATAATAAATAATAAATTAAAATGGGATAAGAAAAAAGGTCAATTTATATACAAAAAGAGGAGATGATAAATAATCTGTAAAATGAATAAATAATAAATGATTGCGGCGACTCACGGCGTCCATCCGGTTGGCGATCTCCAGGGTCCGGCTGTGGAGGGTGCTCAGGTCGCGGTTATACAACTCATACTGTAAAGATGGAAGAGAACGTGAGTATGGCGGCCGACGCCATCACATGACACGGCCAATGGCGAGACCCACACCCACCTCGCTATGGTCAGCCACCAACACCAGCTCCACGTACTTGGTCTCGTCGGCCCCGCCCCCCTGCGCCTGGAAGACACACAAAAGGGGGTAAAAGGACATTTCCGTGAGTCTGGGATTCCCAGCTCCGCCCACCACTCACCTGGTGGGAGGATCCTCCTGCCGGGGTGGTAACGCCACATCCTCTTGGCTGGGTTGGGGGTCTCCCATACTTAGCAGAGTCCTCCCAGTCTTCTGATTGGTAGATGTACCAGGGGGCGTGTCCTGCGTCTCACAAGTCATGTTCCGATGATCACTGATTGGTCGAAGTATGTGCTTAAAGGATAGATCCCCCGGGACCGGCTCGATGCTGTACTGCTGCTCCGCCTCCAAAATGACCACACCCCTGCAACATGAACACAGGAAGGGGGCATCACAACCTCATCTGGAGAGTGGGAGTGGCACTAATTGATGGAAACTGCTTCTCCGGACACACCCCTCTCTCGGAAGGGGGCGTCGCCATCCATGTGTCATATCTAGAGATTGCCCTTAAATGTCTCTCCCAACCTGTACATGGGAACTACTGCTCCGCCTCCAAAATGACCACACCCCTGCAACATGAACACCGGAAGGGGGCGTCGCCACCTCATCCGATACATGTGACCCGTCATATCTAGAGAGTGGCCCTTAAATGGGAGGAGTCTCTCCCAACCTGTACATTGTTGGTATGGAACTACTGCTCCGCCTCCAAAATGACCACACCCCCTGCAACATGAACATCGGAAGGGGGCGTCGCCACCTCATCCGATATATGTGACCCGTCATTTGTAGAATATGTTATATCTGGAGAGTGGAGTGGCCCTAAGGTGGGCGTAGTCTCTCCCATCCTGTACATTGTTGGTATGAAACTGCTGCTCCGCCTCCAAAGTGACCACACCCCTGCAGCTTGAACACCAGAAGGGGGTGTCGCCACATTATCCAATACATGTGACCTGTCATTTGTAGAATATATCACATCTGGAGAGTGGGCGTGGCCCTTAGGTGGGTGGAGTCTCTCTCATCCTGTACATTGTTGGTATGAAACGCGTCGGTGATCTCATTACCTGAGTCCGGAGCAGAGACTGAGGCTACTCCAGGGCCCGCTGTGTCCCTCCGGCCGTCCCTGATAATAGCAGCTCACCTGTAATGAGAGGAGACCGGTTCTGAAAATACCATTCCCCTGAAGAAGCGCACATGGCAGGCCGATGCGGGGCCGCCTCCCACCGCTACGCCTGTTGCACCCTGCCTTACCCGCTGAGGGCGGTTCTCTGTCACAAGAGTCCCGTCCGGGAGGTAGAAGGACAACGTGTGGAAGTCTGGAGTCAGGTGTCTGAAAAAGAAGGGGGGCGGAGTTATAAATTCTTACAGCCAATAATGGAGATGGGGGGGAGGGGGGGTTATATGGGGTATCCTATGAGGACGTTGGGTGGGTGGGAGGGATGTTGGGTCGGTGGGATGTTGGGTGGGAGGGAGGGATGTTGGGTCAGTGGGATGGATGTTGGGTCGGTGGAAGGGATGTTGGGTCGGTGGAAGGGATGTTGGGTCGGTGGAAGGGATGTTGGGTGGGTGGGTGGAAGGGATGTTGGGGGGTGGGTGGAAGGGATGTTGGGTGGGTGGGGGGGGCGTTGGGTGGATGGGAGGGAGGGTGGGTGGGATGTGGGGTCGAAGGGATGTTGGGTGGGAGGGGAGGGATGTTGGGTGGGTGGGAGGGATGTTGGGTCGGTGGAAGGGATGTTGGGTCGGTGGGAGGGGGTTGGGTGGGAGGGAGGGATGTTGGGTCGGTGGAGGGATGTGGGTCGGGGAGGGAGGGTTGGGTCGGGGTGGGAGGGATGTTGGGTCGGTGGGAGGGACGTTGGGGGTGGAGGGGATGTTGGGTGGTGGGGAAGGGATGTTGGGTGGTGGGTGGGTGGAAGGGGATGTTGGGTCGGTGGTGGAGGGATGTTGGGTGGGTGGGTGGAGGGATGTGGTGGGTGGGTGGGTGGAAGGGATGTTGGGAGGGGGGGGGGGGAAGGGATGTTGGGTGGGAGGGACGTTTGGGGCGTTGGGTGGTGTGGGAGGGACGTTGGGTGGGAGGGAGGGACGTTGGGTGGGAGGGAGGGACGTTGGGTCGGTGGGAGGGACGTTGGGTCGGGGGGAGGGGACGTTGGGTGGGAGGGAGGGACGTTGGGTGGGAGGGAGGGACGTTGGGTCGGTGGGAGGGACGTTGGGTCGGTGGGGAGGGATGTTGGGTGGGACGTTGGGTGGGGAGGGACGTTGGGTGGGTGGGACGGGATGTTGGGTGGGGAGGGATGTTGGGTGGATGGGTGGGATGTTGGGTCGGTGGGAGGGACGTTGGGTGGGTGGGAGGGATGTTGGGTGGGGAGGGAGGGACGTTGGGTCGGTGGGGGAGATGTTGGGTGGGAGGGACGTTGGGTGGGAGGGACATTGGGTCGGATGTTGGGTGGGGCGAAGTTGGGTCGGTGGGAGGGATGTTGGGTGGGAGGGAGAGACGTTGGTCGGTGGGAGGGGTTGGGTGGGCGGGACGTTGGGGGGGAGGGTGGGAGGGAGGGACGTTGGGTGGGAGGAGGGACGTTGGGTGGGAGGAGGGACGTTGGGTGGGAGGGATGGTGGGTGGGAAGGAGGGAAGTTGGGAGGGAGGTACGTTGGGGGTGGGTGGGAGGGAGGGACGTTTTAGGGAGGGACGTTGGGAGGGAGGGACGTTGGGTGGGTTGGTGGGGAGAGAGGGAGGGACGTTGGGTGGGAGAGAGGGACGGTGGGTGGGAGGGACGGTGGGTGGGAGGGACGTTGGGTGGGAGGGACAGTGGGTGGGAGGGACAGTGGGGTGGGTGGGGGGACGTGGGTGGGTGGGAGGGACGTTGGGTCGGTGGGACAGGGATGTGGGTGGGAGGGACGTTGGTGGGAGGGACATTGGGTCGGATGTTGGGTGGGAGGGAAGTTGGGTCGGTGGGAGGGATGTTGGGTGGGAGGAGAGACGTTGGGTCGGTGGGAGGGGATGTTGGGTGGGCGGGGACGTTGGGTGGGTGAGTGGGAGGGAGGGACGTTGGGTGGGAGAGAGGGACGTTGGGTGGGAGGGAGGGGACGTGGGTGGGGGGGGATGGTGGGTGGGGGAGGGAAGGGATTTGGGAGGGAGGTACGTTGGGTGGGTGGGGGGAGGGACGTTTTAGGGAGGGAGGGAGGGAGGGACGTTGGGTGGGTGGGAGGGAGGGAGGGATTTGGGTGGGAGGGACGTGGGTGGGAGGGACAGTGGGTGGGAGGGACAGGGATGGGTGGGTGGACGTTGGAGGGAAGGACGTTGGGTGGACGTTGGGTCGGAGGGAGGGAGGGACGTTGGGAGGGGGGGAGGGACGTTGGGAGGGGAGGGAGGGAGGGAGGGACGTTGGGGGGAGGGAGGGAGGGATGTTGGTAGGATGGGCACTGCTGGGGCCACCTAGTGATCGAATTTGGAATTGATAGAATGTATGGTCATCATTGGGTTGGGGTTCCAGTTGGGGTTCTCCTTCGTACTAGTGACTGGGGGAGCTCTAGGATTGGGGTTCCATCCTGGGGCCCCGGGTGGTCCTCCAGTCCCAGTAATGGTCCCTCTCTACACAGGGCCAGATCTGGTCGGAGTTCCTCCTCCGTCATACACTGGGAAGTCCCTCCTGTGAGATCGGTGTGGCGGGGCAATAAGGGCAATGCGGGGCCCCGTTTGATGGCCTTCCAGCGGCTCCCGTGTTTCCTCAGCTGGTCTGAGTGCTGAGTGCAGTTCCTGAGGACGGGGGTCTCCTGGAGGTCTCCATCCATCTATTTCCCATCCAATTCCCCGGCGTCTCCCGGCCTGAATTCCCCCCCCCCCCCCCCCCCCCCCCCCCCCCCCCGCTAGATCTCCTCAAAGGGCAGAGAGGAAATTCTCCGACTCTGTAAATAAAACGTTTCTGTTTTCTCTGACACCCGTCATTGTGTGCCGAAACCTCCCATCCGGCCCGGCCCCTCCGACTGGCCAGATCAGCACCTCCGATAGTCATCGCTCACACCTCCCCCCCCGCGCCAACCGAGGATCCGAGCCAAAAATGTCCTGAGCCAGGATCTCCGCCAACTATGTCCTACACCGAGACCAGAGCCAACCATCCCCTACACCGAGATCCGAGCCAACCATCCCCTACACCGAGACCAGAGCCAACCATCCCCTACACCGAGATCCGAGCCAACCATCCCCTACACCGAGATCCGAGCCAACCATCCCCTACACCGAGATCCGAGCCAACCATCCCCTACACCGAGATCCGAGCCAACCATCCCCTACACCGAGATCCGAGCCAACCATCCCCTACACCGAGATCCGAACCAACCATCCCCTACACCGAGATCCGAGCCAACCATCCCCTACACCGAGATCCGAGCCAACCATCCCCTACACCGAGATCCGAACCAACCATCACCTACATTCGAAACCACCGAGATCCGAGCCAACCATCCCCTACACCGAGATCCGAGCCAACCATCCCCCCTACACCGAGATCCGAGCCAACCATCCCCTACACCGAGATCCGAACCAACCATCCCCTACACCGAGATCCGAGCCAACCATCCCCTACACCGAGATCCGAGCCAACCATCCCCTACACCGAGATCCGAGCCAACCATCCCCTACACTAACCGAGATCCGAGCCAACCATCCCCTACACACCGAGATCCCGAACCAACCATCCCCTACACCCGAATCCGAACCAACCATCACCTACACCGACACCGAGATCCAAGCCAACCATCCCCTACACCGAGATCCGAACCAACCATCCCTACACCGAGATCCGAGCCAACCATCCCCTACACCGAGATCCGAGCCAACCATCCCCTACACCGAGATCCGAGCCAACCATCCCCCTACACCGAGATCCGAGCCAACCATCCCCTACACCGACATCCGAGCCAACCATCCCCTACACCGAGATCCGAGCCAACCATCCCCTACACCGAGATCCGAGCCAACCATCCCCTACACCGAGATCCGAGCCAACCATCCCCTACACCGAGATCCGAACCAACCATCCCCTACACCGAGATCCGAACCAACCATCCCCTACACCGAGATCCGAACCAACCATCCCCAACCGAGATCCCGAAGCCAACCATCCCCTACACCGAGATCCGAGCCAACCATCCCCTACACCGAGATCCGAGCCAACCATCCCCTACACCGAGATCCGACCAACCATCCCCTACACCGAGATCCGAGCCAACCATCCCCTAACACCGAGATCCGAGCCAACCATCCCCTACACCGAGATCCGAGCCAACCATCCCCTACACCGAGATCCGAGCCAACCATCCCCTACACCGAGATCCGAGCCAACCATCCCCTACACCGAGATCCGAACCAACCATCCCCTACACCGAGATCCGAGCCAACCATCCCCTACACCGAGATCCGAGCCAACCATCCCCTACACCGAGATCCGAACCAACCATCCCCTACACCGAGACCGAGCCAACCATCCCCTACACCGAGATCCGAACCAACCATCCCCTACACCGAGAATCCGAGCCACAACCATCCCCTACACCGAGACCAAGCCAACCACCGGATCCCCATACACCACCGAGATCCGAGCCAACCATCCCCTACACCGAGATCCGAGGAGCCAACCATCCCCTACACCGAGATCCAAGCCAACCGTCCCCTACAACCGAGATCCGAACCAACCATCCCCCTATTTCCGAGACCGAGCCAACCATCCCCTACACCGAGATCCGAACCAACCATACCCCCTACACCGAGACCAACCAACCATCACCTACACCGAGATCCGAGCCAACCATCCCCTACACCGAGATCCGAGCCAACCATCCCCCGACCCGAGATCCGAGCCAACCATCCCCTACACCGAGATCTGAGCCAACCATCCCTACAAACCGAGATCCGAACCAACCATCCCCTACACCATCTGAGCCAACCATCCCCCCTAACTCAACAGATTCCGAGCCAACCATCCCCTACACCGAATCGCCCCCCACCCCCCCCCCCAACCCCCCCCCACACCACACACAACCCCACCGCCACACATTAAAGGCTGAGAAAGTTGTGTCAAACCCCCCCCCCGTTTCTAACATTCTGAGAACCTGTGTCACCCAACCGCCGAGAAAACGGAATCTCCGACCCGAGGACCTGAACCAAACCCCGTACAAACGATCGATTTCTGAGAACCCTGAACCCCCAGGTTGGATCACACACATCACCCGATTCTGAGAACCTGAACCCCCCCCCACCCCCACATCACACCTAATTCTGAGAACCTGAACCCCCCCCCACCCCCCCCCCCCCCCCCCCGCCCCCCAACACACATCGCCCGATTCTGAGAACCTGAACCCCCCCCCACCATCACCCCCCCCCCCCCCCCCCCATCACCCATCACCTAATTCTGAGAACCTGAACCCCCCCCCCCGCCCCCCAACACACATCGCCCGATTCTGAGAACCTGAACCCCCCCCCCGCCCCCCAACCACATCGCCCGATTTCTGAGAACCTGAAACCCCCCCCCCCACCCCCACATCACCTAATTCTGAGAACCTGAACCCCCCCCGCCCCCCAACACACATCGCCCGATTCTGAGAACCTGAACCCCCCCCCACACATCACCCCAATTCCTGAGAACCTGAACCCCCCCCCCCCCCCCCAACAGTCCATCATTGCCACCTAATTCTGAGAACCTGAACCCCCCCCCCCCCCCACCCACACATCGCCCTAAAATTCTGAGAACCTGAACCCCCCCCCCCCCACACATCGCCCTAATTCTGAGAACCTGAACCCCCCCCCCCCCCCCAACATCATCACCTAATTCTGAGAACCTGAACCCCCCCCCCCCACCCCCACATCACCTAATTCTGAGAACCTGAACCCCCCCCCCCCCCACCGCCCCCCAACACACATCGCCCGATTCTGAGAACCTGAACCCCCCCCCCCACATCACCCAATTCTGAGAACCTGAACCCCCCTCCGCCCCCCCACACATCGCCCGATTCTGAGAACCTGAACCCCCCCCCCCCCCCCACATCACCCAATTCTGAGAACCTGAACCCCCCCCCCACCCCCACATCACCTAATTCTGAGAACCTGAACCCCCCCCCCCCCGCCCCCCAACACACAATTGCCCGATTCTGAGAACCTGAACCCCCCCCCCACATCACCCAATTCTGAGAACCTGAACCCCCCCCCCCCCCCCCAATACACTCGCCCGAATTCCTGAGAACCTGAACCCCCCCCCCACACATCACCCAATTCTGAGAACCTGAACCCCCCCCCCCACATCACCTAATTCTGAGAACCTGAACCCCCCCCCCCGCCCCCCCAACACACATCGCCCGATTTCTGAGAACCTGAACCCCCCCCCCCCACATCACCCAATTCTGAGAACCTGAACCCCCCCCCCACCCCCACATCACCTAATTCTGAGAACCTGAACCCCCCCCCCCCCGCCCCCCAACACACATCGCCCGATTCTGAGAACCTGAACCCCCCCCCCCCCCCACCCCCCCTAATTCTGAGAACCTGAACCCCCCCCCCCCCCGCCCCCCAACCCCCACATCGCCCGATTCTGAGAACCTGAACCCCCCCCCCCCCCCACATCACCTAATTCTGAGAACCTGAACCCCCCCCCCCCCCCCCACATCACCTAATTCTGAGAACCTGAACCCCCCCCCACATCGCTCGATTCTGAGAACTTGAACCCCCCCCCCACATCACCCAATTCTGAGAACCTGAATCCCCCCCCCCCCCACATCGCCTGATTCTGAGAACCTGAACCCCCCCCCCACATCACCCAATTCTGAGAACCTGAACCCCCCCCCCCCCCCATCGCCTGATTCGAGGAACCCCTGAGAACCTGAACCCCCCGCCCCCCAATACACATCGCCCGATTCTGAGAACCTGAACCCCCCCCCCACATCATCCAATTCTGAGAACCTGAACCCCCCCCCCCCCCCACCCACATCGCCTGATTCTGAGAACCTGAACCCCCGGCCCCCCAAATACACATCGCCCGATTCTGAGAACCTGAACCCCCCCCCCCACATCACCCAATTGTGAGAACCTGAACCCCCCCCTCCCCACATCGCCTGATTCTGAGAACCTGAACCCCCCCCCCCCCCCCCCCCCACATTGCCTGATTCTGAGAACCTGAACCCCCCCCCCCCCACATCGCCTGATTCTGAGAACGTGAACCCCCCGCCCACCAATACACATCGCCCGATTCTGAGAACCTGAACCCCCCCCCCCCACATCATCCAATTCTGAAACCTGAACCCCCCCCCCACATCACCCAATTCTGAGAACCTGAACCCCCCCCCCCCCCCCCGACATCGCCTGATTCTGAGAACCTGAACCCCCCGCCCCCCAATACACATTGCCCGATTCTGAGAACCTGAACCCCCCCCCCCACATCATCCAATTCTGAGAACCTGAACCCCCCCAGCCCCCACATCGCTTGATTCTGAGAACCTGAACCCCCCCACATCATTCAATTCTGAGAACCTGAACCCCCCCCCCCCCCCCACACACATTGCCCAATTCTCGAGGTTGCCCCCCCACCTCCACAAACATTGCCCAATTCTCGAAGTTGCCCCCCCACCTCCACACACATTGCCCAATTCTCGAGGTTGCCCCCCCACCTCCACACACATTGCCCAATTCTCGAGGTTGCCCCCCCACCTCCACACACATTGCCCAATTCTCGAGGTTGCCCCCCCACCTCCACACACATTGCCCAATTTCTCGAGGTTGCCCCCCCACCTCCACACACATTGCCCAATTCTCGGGGTGAGAACCCCCCCCCATCCAACTCTTTACCGTTCCTGCCACCCTAAACCAAAGTACAGGGAGTCCTGAGGAGGACCTGTCACTGACTGGTACATACCATGGGCTCCAGGCCTCCCAGTGTGCACTAGGGTGGAGTTATGGTGGGTGACGGGTCTATACTGGGGGCTTCTGGGGCCTTCCGTACACCCCCCACCTGATAACCCGAACACGTACCGGTTCTGCTGGAGGTCCATCAGGATCCGAGTTCCATTTATGACCAGGGAGAGCTGCAGGTGACTGGGAGGGTCCTAGGAGAAGGAGAGAGACGGTGGATCAGACAATAGACGGGGGGGGGGGGTGATCACGGTATACAGAGCATTCAGAAAGTATTCAGACCCTTGGAATTTAGCTCAGGTGCCTCCAGTATCTCCTGATGGATGCTGAGATGTTTCTACACCGTGATTGGAGGCCACCTGTGGTACATTCCATTGATTGGACAAATGATTTGGAAAGGCCACACCCCTCTCTATAAAAGGCTTACACAGCAGACAATGCGTACTGTATCAGAGCAAAAGCCATGAGGTCAAAGGAACCGCCTGCAGAGCTCAGAGACAGGATTATTGTACGGCACAGATCTGGGGAAGGCTACATTTCTGCTGCACTGAAGGGTTCCCCAGAGCACAGTGGTCTCCATAATTCTCAAATAGAAGAAGTTTGGCACAGCCAGGACTCTTCCAAGAACTGGTCGCCCGGGCCAAACTGAGTCATCGGGGGAGAAGGGCCTTAGTATGAGAGGTGACCAAGAACCCGATGGTCATGGTCACTCCGAGCTCCAGAGATCCTGTGTGGAGGTGGGACAAAGATCCAGAAGGACGACCAGCACTGCAGCCCTCCATCGATCTGGGCTTCATGGCTGAGTGGTGAGGCGGAAGTCTGTAAAACACATGAAAGACCACTTGGAGTTTTCAAAAAAGCACGTGAAGGACTCTCAGTGGGCTTTCATGCGTGTTGAACTGAGGGGAGGCTTCTGTCTGGCCTCCAGATGGGTGGAGAACTTCAGTGATGATCGTCCTTGTGGAACTTTGTCCCATCTCCACACAGGATCTCTGGAGCTCAGAGTGATCATCGGGTTCTTGGCCACCTCTCATACTAAGGCTCTTCTCCCCGATAGCTCAGTTTGGCCAGGCGTCCAGCTCTTGGAAGAGTCCTGGTTGTGCCAAACTTCTTCTATTTTAGAATTATGGAGACCACTGTGCTCTTGGGAACCTTCAGTGCAGCAGAAATGTAGCCTTCCCCAGATCCGTGCCTTGCAATAATCCTGTCTCTGAGCTCTGCTGGCAGTTCTGCTGCATTGAAGGTTCCCCAGAGCACAGTGGTCTCCATAATTGTCAAATAGAAGAAGTTAGGCACAGCCAGGAGTCTTCCAAGAACTGGTCGCCCGGCCAAACTGAGCCATCGGGGGGAGAAGGGCCTTAGTATGAGAGGTGGCCAAGAACCCGATGGTCACTGTGAGCTCCAGAGATCCTGTGTGGAGGTGGGACAAAGATCCAGAAGGACGACCATCACTGCAGCCCTCCATCGATCTGGGCTTTATGGCTGAGTGGTGAGGCGGAAGGCTCTCCTCAGTGCAAAAACATATTAAAGACCACTTGGAGTTTGCAAAACACGTGAAGGACTCTCAGTGGGCTTTCATGTGTTTTGAACTGAGGAGAGGCTTCTGTCTGGCCTCCAGATGGGTGGAGAACTTCAGTAATGATCGTCCTCGTGGATCTTTGTCCCATCTCCACACAGGATCTCTGGAGCTCAGTCAGAGTGACCATCGGGTTCTTGGTCACCTCTCTTATTGAGGCTCCTCAGTTTGGCCGGGAGTCCAGCTCTTGGAAGAGTCCTGGTTGTGCCAAACTTCATCCATTTGAGAATTATGGAGGTCACTGTGCTCTTGAGGACCTTCAGTGCAGCAGAAATGTAGCCTTCCCCAGATCTGTGCCGTACAATAATCCTGTCTCTGAGCTCTGCAGGCGGTTCCTTTGACCTCATGGCTTTTGCTCTGATACAGTACGCATTGTCAGCTGTGAAGCCTGTTACAGAGAGGGGCGGGCCTTTCCAAATCCTGTCCAATCAATGCGATTCACCACAGGCGGACTCCAATCAAGGCGTAGAAACATCTCAGCAACCATTGAGGGAAATGGGAGGCACCCAGGTGCGGACTGACCATTTGAGCACTTGGGCACTGCCCGAGGGCCCAGGGTCAGTGGGGGGCCCCATGAAATGCCCCTGGTACCTTTTATAGGCTTTTTTGGGTGTGCTTTGAGTGTGGGCAAGGACACAGGGGCCCCAGGATCCCCTATTGCCCGGGGGCCCCAAGAGTTGTCAGTCTGCCCCTGGAGGCACCTGAGCTCAATTCCAAAGGTCTGAATACTTCTGCCGATGTGACATTTCCGTTTTTCATTATTGACAAATTCGAAGGCATTTCTAGAATTCCGTTTTCACGTTGTCAGTACGGGGGAAGGGGGGCATTGAAACAAGCGAAGGGGGTCTGAATACTTTCTGAAAGCTCCATAGATGGGGAGGGAAGAGGGATCAGACAGGAGACGGCTCAGGTAGTGGGGTGATACAAGTACCGACAGAGAGGAGTGACTCCCCCCTTCGCGGCTCTGTGTTTCAATTAGAGAGAGACAGTCTGAAGGCAATCAGCCCCTGCCTCCCTCCAATAAAGCCCATACCCCCCCGGTGAAGATGGCGCCTCTGTCGTAGGTGTACTCTGCATTCGTTCTGAACGAAGATCTCACATAATCTGAAGAAAACCCCCGACCCCAAATCCAGAGGCGACGGTTTTCACCTAGGGTCGCATTGTTGGGGGTAGGTAGGTGGGCACAGTACAATGACAGGTCCTCTTTGCCGGGTTAGATCAATACGGGGCAGCAGAAGGTCTGGACTCCCGGAATATAACGAAGCGAAGTTCCCAGCGGCTGAGGGACCGATAGACGATCGTCTACGAATCCTGCCTGGAGGGATGAATGGCGCTCACACCTGGCGGGTTCAGGAAACAAGCCGCGAAGTTCCCAGCGGCTGAGGGACCGATAGGCGATCGTCTACGAATCCTGCCTGGAGGGATGAATGGCGCTCACACCTGGCAGGTTCAGGAAACAAGCCGCGAAGTTCCCAGCCCCTGAGGGACCGATAGGCGATCGTCTACGAATCCTGCCCAGGGAGGGATGAATGGCGCTCACACCTGGCGGGTTCAGGAAACAAGCCGCGAAGTTCCCAGCCGCTGAGGGACCGATAGGCGATCGTCTACGAATCCTGCCAGGGAGGGATGAATGGCGCTCACACCTGGCGGGTTCAGGAAACAAGCCGCGAAGTTCCCAGCCGCTGAGGGACCGATAGGCGATCGTCTACAAATCCTGCCAGGGAGGGATGAATGGCGCTCACACCTGGCGGGTTCAGGAAACAAGCCGCGAAGTTCCCAGCCCCTGAGGGACCGATAGGCGATCGTCTACGAATCCTGCCAGGGAGGGATGAATGGCGCTCACACCTGGCGGGTTCAGGAAACAAGCCGCGAAGTTCCCAGCCGCTGAGGAACCGATAGGCGATCGTCTACAAATCCTGCCAGGGAGGGATGAATGGCGCTCACACCTGGCGGGTTCAGGAAACAAGCCGCGAAGTTCCCAGCCCCTGAGGGACCGATAGACGATCGTCTACGAATCCTGCCTGGAGGGATGAATGGCGCTCACACCTGGCGGGTTCAGGAAACAAGCCGCGAAGTTCCCAGCCGCTGAGGGACCGATAGGCGATCGTCTACGAATCCTGCCTGGAGGGATGAATGGCGCTCACACCTGGCGGGTTCAGGAAACAAGCCGCGAAGTTTCCCAGCCGCTGAGGGACCGATAGGCGATCGTCTACGAATCCTGCCAGGGAGGGATGAATGGCGCTCACACCTGGCGGGTTCAGGAAACAAGCCGCGAAGTTCCCAGCCGCTGAGGGACCGATAGGCGATCGTCTACGAATCCTGCCAGGGAGGGATGAATGGCGCTCACACACCTGGCGGGTTCAGGAAACAAGCCGCGAAGTTCCCAGCCCCTGAGGGACCGATAGACGATCGTCTACGAATCCTGCCTGGAGGGATGAATGGCGCTCACACCTGGCGGGTTCAGGAAACAAGCCGCGAAGTTCCCAGCCGCTGAGGGACCGATAGGCGATCGTCTACGAATCCTGCCTGGAGGGATGAATGGCGCTCACACCTGGCGGGTTCAGGAAACAAGCCGCGAAGTTCCCAGCCGCTGAGGGACCGATAGGCGATCGTCTACGAATCCTGCCAGGGAGGGATGAATGGCGCTCACACACCTGGCGGGTTCAGGAAACAAGCCGCGAAGTTCCCAGCCCTGAGGGACCGATAGGCGATCGTCTACGAATCCTGCCAGGAGGGATGAATGGCGCTCACACCTGGCGGGTTCAGGAAACAAGCCGCGAAGTTCCCAGCCGCTGAGGGACCGATAGGCGATCGTCTACGAATCTGCCAGGAGGGATGAATGGCGCTCACACCTGGCGGGTTCAGGAAACAATATCTATTATAAGAGGACTTCCGACTCATGACGGTATATTTAGAGCTCCGTCCTGGCGACCGTACAAAGATCGCACGCTGTCAACCCGCGTCCCCTGGACCCTCGCCTCTCGCCGGCGTATAAAAAAAGACTGGAATGAGAAGCCTCCGCCTGGTGACTTTTAAAGTGAACCTGTCAGCGGTAATAGGAAGGCCTGGGGGATGGGTAGGGGGCTCAGAAGCAGATATGGTGGCCTTGTGGAGGTTTTCTGGAGGCGACTAGGAGACTGTAGTCTCTCCAGGAGGCTGGCGGCTTTGCAGGGGCACTGTAGGAGACTGGAGGGCATTGTGGAGGCTAGGAGGTGCAGTAGGGGGTTGGGAGGCACTGTAGGAGACCGGAGGGCATTGCGGAGGCTAGGAGGTGCAGTAGGGGGTTGGGAGGCACTGTAGGAGATGGGAGGGCATTGCAGAGGCTAGGAGGTGCCGTAGGCAGTTGGGAGGCACCGTAGGAGACCGGAGGGCATTGCGGAGGCTAGGAGGTGCAGTAGGGGGTTGGGAGGCACTGTAGGAGATGGGAGGAGGGCATTGCAGAGGCTAGGAGGTGCCGTAGGGGGTTGGGGAGGCACCGTAGGAGACCGGAGGGCATTGTGGAGGCTAGGAGGTGCCGTAGAAGGTTGGGAGGCACTGTAGGAGACCGGAGGGCATTGCGGAGGCTAGGAGGTGCCGTAGGTGGTTGGGAGGCATTGTAGGAGACCGGAGGGCATTGCGGAGGCTAGGAGGTGCAGTAGGGGGTTGGGAGGCACTGTAGGAGACCGGAGGGCATTGCGGAGGCTAGGAGGTGCAGTAGGGGGTTGGGAGGCACTGTAAGAGACAATTGGGGAGTTGAGGCCATTATGGGGGGAATTAGAGGCTCTGTAGCAGACTGGAGAGCCATGTGGGAGGTTTGGGGGCTCTCTGGGGTGGAGCTGAGGACTCTGAGGGGGCCCAGGGGCACTGTGGAGGGTTGAGGGCCCTTGTGGGCAATGATTGAAGGTTGAGGGCGCTATGGGATCTGAGAGCCACTGTAGTAGGTTAGGGGATCTTCCTCTGTCAGTGCGGGCCTACTTCTTTTGGTGTGAGTGCAGCACTCTTTTTTTGATGCGGTCCTCCTCCTGTGGGTGTGGTCCGCCTTCTCTTGGTGCGGTGCTCCTCCTGTGGGTGCGGTGCTCCTCCTGTGGGTGCGGTCCGCCTTCTCTTGATCTGGTGTTCATACTGTGAGTGTGGTGCTCCTTCGCTTGGTGTGGTCTGCTTTGTCTTGGTGCGGTGCTTCTCCTGTTGGTCTGGTGCTTCTCCCATTGGTCTGGTACTACTTCTGGTACTCCTCCTCTTGGTGGGGTCCTCCTCCTTTTCCTCTTGCTGCGCTCCTCCTCCTCCTCCTCTTGCTGCGCTCCTCCTCCTCCTCTTGCTGCACTGCTCCTCCCCTTGGGGGCGCTCCTCCTCCCTTTGCGCGCTCCTCCTCCTCTTGCGGCGCTCCTCCTCCACGTCTTGGACCGATATCCGGGAGGACACTCATCTCTCCTCGGAGGAGGCAACCAGCAGGAAATGGATATTTTATTTCCTCACAGTGGAGTGTAAACTCTCGGACATTCGGATACAATGTGTTCCCCGTCCTTCCTGTACAGATATATATATATAGACAGGCAGTGATACAATGTATACCTCTACAGGACGCATGGTGGGGGTGCAGGCTGTACTCTCTCCTGGGCTCCATCAGGTATGAGGGGGGCCCTTCCATTACTGGCTGGCAGCTCTCCGAGTACAAGAAGGCCGCCTGTCATGTTGGTCCTCATATCAGTCCAGTGCAGGCTGGCAGGAGAGAAGATGGAGTGAGAGGAGGATTCCCGGGATGGAGAGGGAGGATGAGGACCACCCTGCTGTGTACAGGCTTCTGGGAGTCGGCTACCTTCCGTACTGTGCCAGGCCTCACCAACGACAACATGGAGGAGGTGGCGGTGCTCCCAGGCCTCACCAACGACAACATGGAGGAGGTGGCAGTGCTCCCAGGCCTCACCAACGACAACATGGAGGAGGTGGCGGTGCTCCCAGGCCTCCACCAACGACAACGACCCAGGCCTCACCAACGACAACATGGAGGAGGTGGCGCTGTGCTCCCAGGCCACCAACGACAACATGGAGGAGGTGGCGGTGCTCCCAGGCCTCACCAACGACAACATGGAGGAGGTGGCAGTGCTCCCAGGCCTCACCAACGACAACATGGAGGAGGTGGCAGTGCTCCCAGGCCTCACCAACGACAACATGGAGGAGGTGGCAGTGCTCCCAGGCTCACCAACCCAGGCCTCACCAACGACAACATGGAGGAGGTGGCAGTGCTCCCAGGCCTCACCAACGACAACATGGAGGAGGTGGCAGTGCTCCCAGGCCTCACCAACGACAACATGGAGGAGGTGGCGGTGCTCCCAGGCCTCACCAACGACAACATGGAGGAGGTGGCAGTGCTCCCAGGCCTCACCAACGACAACATGGAGGAGGCAGTGCTCCCAGGCCTCACCAACGACAACATGGAGGAGGTGGCAGTGCTCCCAGGCCTCACCAACGACAACATGGAGGAGGTGGCGGTGCTGCCAGGCCTCACCAACGACAACATGAAGGAGGTGGGGGTGCTGCCAGGCCTCACCAACGACAACATGGAGGAGGTGGCGGCGCTGTCAGGGCCACCAATGAGGGGAAAGGGGAGGGGGGTAGAGATAGTACTCTTATATGGGGCCTGGGAGGGGGGTTGGGGGATCTATAAGGGGCCACATGATTTCTAAGGGTAGACCTAAAGATCTACTAAGGTGTCTTGATGATGGTCTGATGTCCTCTGTATATCAGTAATGTATGGGAGAACTCCGAACACTGACCCTAACCCTGACCCTGACCCTAATCCTGCTCCTAACCCTCACCCTAACCATGACCCTAACTACCTATCCTCAACCATAATCATGACCTTAACCCTGACCCTAACTATAACTCTGACCCTATAACTCTGACCCTATAACTCTGACCCTAACCCTGACCCTAACTATGACTCTGACCCTAACCCTAAAGCCCTAACCCTTACTCTAATCCTGACCCTAACATCTGAGCCTGACCCTAACCATGACTTTAATCCTGGCCCTAATATCTGAACCTGACCCTACCCTAACTATGACCCTGACCCCAATCATGATCCTAAATGCCTAACCCTAATCCTGACCCCAACATCCATGCCTGACCCTTTCCATGACTCTACTCCTAAGTCTAATATCTAAATCTGATCCAACCCCGACTGGGACCCTGACTATAACCCCCTAACCCTGATCATACCCTATTACTGACCCGAATGTCTGAACCTGATCCTACCCTATCCGTGACCCTAACCATGACCCTACTCTGATCCTAACCTTACTCATGATTTCTAACTAACCCCAACCCCCTTATCCCGACCCCAGTGTCTGATCCTGACCCTACCCTAACCGTGACCCTGACCCCAATCATGATCCTGTCTAACCATGACCGTCACTCTGCTCTGATCCTAACCCCCTATACCTGACCCGAGTGCCTGAACCTGACCGTACCCTAATCATGACCCTGACCCCAACCATGATCCTAACTGCCTAACCCCAACCCCCTAATCCTGACCCCAGTGTCTGAACTTGACCCTAACTTCCTAACCATGACCCTAATTCTACTCCTGACCCCAATCCTACCCTAACCATGACCCTATCCCTGAACCCCCTAATACCTGAACCTGACCCTACATCATGACTCTAATCACAGACCCCCCAGTGAGCTCCCCCTATCTGTCTAACGCAGCCGATGGCTGGGAAATGTCTGTGCCTTGCCCCGGGCTCCCCGCTGCTCTCGGGATGGGATGGGGGGGTGGGATAGGGAGGGATGGGGGGGTGGGATAAGGAGGGATGGGGGGGTGGGATGGGATGGGGGGGGACATATAGCGAGGAAAGGGACTCAGCATGGGAAACATAAAGCTCCCCTCCCCCTCCGGACACTCCAACAGGATCTGTAATCAGAGAGAACTCCTCACACCCTCCTCATCACTGAACGGAAGAGGGGAGAGGAAACGGGATCCTGACACCACCAGAGCGCGGGAGTTCTACTAAATGTTACTGATTACTACCCACCGAAAACCGGGGCCCCCCCCCCAACCCCTTCACAGACCATGTCCAGCCGGGGGCCCCCCCTGACCCACCACAGACCATGTCCAGCCGGGGACCCACCACCATGTCCAGCCGGGGCCCCCCCTTTATCAATGATGGACACAGAGGAGCCCGGAGTTCACCAATCACCCCAAAGTGTTATCGCAGTTATAGGTGGAGACGGCGGGCTGCGCCATCTGCTGGCTGTCTTAGGGACTTCAGGGGGTCAGATCTCCCCCCAGCCTGGGATTAAATGTCCAGCATCTTACTGCCTGCTGAACCCTCAGTGTTGGGTGGAGCGGCCCCAGGGAACACCAGGGAAATGTGGAGCCCCCATAATGCACGGCGTCATGGCTGTGAGGTCAGAGGGTGTCGCACACAAAGTCTGTCATGGTGTACGGCTGCCAGGAAGGCGGATTTCTGGCTGCACACGGCGGGGTTCTCCTTTATACACACAGAGGCCAATGAATGGTGTCACTAAAAGGGGGGGGGGGTGACCACAAATTGGGAAGTGAAAGGTTGGCGTCCCCCTCCTCCTCATTGTTCCCGGGTGGGCGGTGGAGGAAATAACCCTCCCTGGTGAGGTCAGGGCCACACTGGCAGGAAATGTCTCACTCCTTCCAGGGAAGGCCGAGGTGATGATGTCATCGCAGGACAGGACAGGAGGGGAGGGGGTTAATGACGGGACAGGAGGGAGTTAATGACAGGACAGGAGGGGGTTAATGATAGGACAGGACAGGGGGGGGTTAATGACAGGAGGGGGTTAATGACAGGAGGGGACAGGAGGGGGTTAATGACAGGAGGGGACAGGAGGGGGTTAATGACAGGAGAGGAGGGGGGTAATGACGGGAGGGGGTTAATGACGGGAGAGGAGAGGAGGGGGTTAATGACGGGAGAGGAGAGGAGGGGGTTAATGACGGGAGGGGGTTAATGACGGGAGGGGGTTAATGACGGGAGGGGGTTAATGACGGAGAGGGGGTTAATGACAGGAGGGGGTTAATGACGGGAGAGGAGAGGAGGGGGTTAATGACGGGAGAGGAGGGGGTTAATGACAGGAGAGGAGGGGGGGGGTTAATGACAGGAGAGGACGGGGGGGGGGGTTAATGACAGGAGAGGACGGGGGGGGGGGGGGGGGGGGGTTAATGATGGGACAGGACAGGAGGGGGTTAATGACGGGAGAGGACGGGGGGGGTTAATGACGGGACAGGACAGGAGGGGGTTAATGACAGGAGAGGACGGGGGGGGGGGTTAATGACAGGAGAGGACAGGGGGGGTTAATGACGGGACAGGACAGGAGGGGGTTAATGACAGGAGAGGACAGGAGGGGGGTTAATGACAGGAGAGGACAGGGGGGGGGGTTAATGACAGGAGAGGACAGGAGGGGGTTAATGACAGGAGAGGACGGGGGGGGGGGTTAATGACGGGACAGGAGGGGGTTAATGACGGGACAGGGGGGGTTAATGACAGGAGAGGACGGGGGGGGGGTTAATGACGGGAGAGGACGGGGGGGGGGGGGTTAATGACGGGGAGAGGACAGGAGGGGGTTAATGACGGGAGAGGACAGGAGGGGTTAATGACGGGACAGGACAGGAGGGGGTTAATGACGGGAGAGGACAGGGGGGGGGTTAATGACGGGACAGGACAGGAGGGGGTTAATGACGGGAGAGGACAGGAGGGGGTTAATGACGGGAGAGGACAGGGGGGGGTTAATGACGGGAGAGGACAGGGGGGGGTTAATGACGGGAGAGGAATGAGGGGGGGTTAATGACAGGAGAGAGGACAGGGGTGGGGGTTAATGACAGGACAGAGGACAGGGGGGGGGGGGGTTAATGACGGGAGAGGACAGGAGGGGGTTAATGACGGAGGGACAGGACAGGGGGGGGTTAATGACAGGAGAGGACAGAGAGAGGGACAGGGGGGGGTTAATGACAGGAGAGGACAGGGGGGGGTTAATGACAGACGGGAGGACAGGGGGGGTTAATGACAGGAGAGGACAGGAGGGGGGACAGGGGGGGGGGGTTAATGACGGGAGGACAGGGGGGGGTTAATGGAGGGGGTTAATGACAGGAGGGGGTTAATGACAGGAGGGGGGGGACAGGAGGACAGGGGGGGGTTAATGACGGGACAGGACAGGAGGGGGTTAATGACGGGAGAGGACAGGAGGGGGTTAATGACAGGAGAGGACAGGAGGGGGTTAATGACAGGGGGGGGGAGAGGACAGGAGGGGGTTAATGACAGGAGAGGACAGGAGGGGGTTATGATGACAGGAGAGGGGGACAGGAGGGGGTTAATGACGGGAGAGGACAGGAGGGGGTTAATGACGGGAGAGGACAGGAGGGGGTTAATGACGGGAGAGGACAGGAGGGGGTTAATGACGGGAGAGGACAGGAGGGGGTTAATGATGGGAGAGGACAGGAGGGGGTTAATGACAGGAGAGGACAGGAGGGGGTTAATGACCCAACACCTGCTTGCCACACCTGTCCTGCAGATTGCTTTACAGCTGTAATCCCGACCCCGCCCACCGCGCCCATCACAGGACACACCCAGCAGGCGCTCTTCTACTAAAGGGGCCCTCCTTCTAAAATCTTTCCTCTTAAAGGGGCCCTCCCCCTGAACCCCCCCCTTAAAGGGCCAGTCTCTGGGGCGTGGACTTGGTATGGGGGAGGGGCAGACAGGTTCCAGTAACAAATATGTAAAAGGGAATTCCGCCCACAATGGAGGGACGGCCTCTCACTTCCTGTTGTGTCCCTGGGACAGGAAGTGGCAGGAAATCTTCACACTGGGGGGGCTCTCCCCTCCACCCAGAACAAACATTCAGCTCTAGGTGGAGTCTATGCCGGCCTCCGGGACGGAGATTTTCCAGCACTGCGGATGATCTCTCCCAGCTGCAGCATGATGGGAGTCGGACTCCTTGCCGGGTGGGGAGGCTGACTAGAAGATGAAGAGGGTACTTACCCCAACCACTTCCTGCGGGGTCACCCTGCGCCCCTCACCCCTACTCAGCTCAGGAAACACCTCCCAAGATGGCGTCTGTTCAGAGAGGGGGAGCGCCAAACCTGCACGGGGGACACAAGACAGACAATCAGACAGATGGAGGGATGATGGAGGGAGGGAGGGATGATGGATGGATGAGGGAGGATGAAGGGAGGGATGATGGAGGGATGGATGATGGAGGGATAATGGAGGGATGATGGAGGGAGGGAGGGATGATGGGATGGATAATGGAGGGATAAGGGAGGGGATGATGGATGGATGGATGATGGAGGGAGGGATGATGGATGGATGATGGATGGATGATGATAATGGAGGATGAGGGAGGATGAAGGGGAGGGATGATGGAGGGATGGATGATGGAGGGATGGATGATGGAGGGATAATGGATGGGATGATGAGGATGGAGGGAGGGATGATGGAGGGGATGGATGATGGAGGGATGGATGATGGAGGATAATGGAGGGATGATGGATGGAGGGATGGATGATGGAGGCTATGATTGATGGATGATGGATGGATGATGGATGGATGGATGGGGATGATGGATGGAGGCATGATGGATGGATGATGGAGGGATGGATGGATGGAAGGATGGATGATGGAGGCATGATTGATGGATGGATGGATGGATGGATGGAGGGAGGGATGGAGGGATGGATGGAGGATGGAGGGAGGGAGGATGGGTGATGAGGGAGGGATGGATGGAGGGAGGATGGATGGAGGTATGATGGATGGATGGATTGATGGAGGGATGGAGATGGATGGAGGGAGGGATGGAGGGGGGAGGATGGGTGCATGAGGGAGGGATGATGGATGGAGGATGGATGGAGGTATGATGGAGGGATGATGGATGGATGGAGGATGGATGGAGGGGGGATGGATGGATGGGATGGATAGCAGTGTGGAGAGCTGTGATTGGTGGCTGTGGGGTCTCTCCGGCGGGTCCCGGGGGGGGGGGGGGGGGGGGGACTTCCTGACACAACATTCCTCACCATACACACAATGGGGAGGGGCGGGGTGTCACATCTGGAGGATTGGGGGCCACACACCAGGTCCAGCTGTGCATAGTGGACCCCTCCCTCTATGACCCCTGGAAATGTCTGGGAACACGGCCACCCTCCCCCCCCCCCCCAGATCTACAGCAGGAACTCCGCCAACATTCCCCGAGATGGAGAATCTTCCCGGAACATCCAATGACACCAATAAAGGGGAACTTCCGGAGACAGGATCTGTCAGCTGGAGAGAAGACAAGGGAGGAACCGCCCCCCCCTGTCACCCTCGCCCTGTCCCCCCCTGTCGCCCTACCTGTCCCCCCAGCCCCCAGCCTGTCACCCCTCGCCCTACCGCCCCCCAGCCTGTCACCCCTCGCCCCTACCGCCACACCCCCCCAGCCTGTAACCCCCTCGCCCTACCGCCCCCCAGCCTGTCACCCCTCGCCCTACCGCCCCCCAGCCTGTCACCCCTCGCCCTACCGCCCCCCAGCCTGTCACCCCTCGCCTACTCACCCATGCGCCCTACCGCCCCCAGCCTGTCACCCCCTACCGCCCCCCCAGCCTGTCACCCCTCGCCCTACCGCCCCCCCCAGCCTGTCACACCCTCGCCCTACCGCCCCAGCCCAGCCTGTCACCCCTCGCCCTACCTGCCCCCCCAGCCTGTCACCCCTCTCGCCCTACCGCCCCCCAGCCTGTCACCCCTCGCCCTACCCGCCCCCCTGCCTGTCACCCCCTCGCCCTACCGCCCCCCAGCCTGTCACCCCTCGCCCTACCGCCCCCAGCCTGTCACCCCTCGCCCCTAGCCGCCCCCCCCCCCCAGCCTGTCACCCCTCGCCCCTACCGCCCCCCACCGTCACCCCTCGCCCCCCAGCCTGTCACCCCTCGCCCTACCGCCCCCCAGCCTGTCACCCTCGCCCTACCGCCCCCCAGCCTGTCACCCCTCGCCCTACCGCCCCCCAGCCTGTCACCCCCTCGCCCTACTGCCCCCCAGCCTGTCACCCCTCGCCCTACCGCCCCCCCAGCCTGTCACCCCTCGCCCTACCAGCCCCCCCAGTCACCCTCGCCCTACCGCCCTACGCCCCCCCCAGCCTTGTCACCCCTCGCCCTACCTACCCCCCCAGCCTGTCACCCCTCGCCCTACTCCCCCCCCACCTCGGCCCTACCGCCCCCCAGCCTGTCACCCCTCGCCCTACCGCCCCCAGCCTGTCACCCCAGCCTCGCCCTACCCCCCCCCAGCCTGTCACCCCTCGCCCTACCGCCCCAGCCTGTCACCCCTCGCCCTAGCCTGTCACCCCCCGCCCAGCCTGTCACCCCTCGCCCTACCGCCCCCCAGCCTGTCACCCCTCGCCCTACCGCCCCCAGCCTGTCACCCCTCGCCCTACTACCCCCCCCCAGCCTGTCACCCTCGCCCTACTGCCCCCCCAGCCTGTCACCCTCGCGCCCTACCCCCCCCAGCCTGTCACCCCTCGCCCTACGCCCCCCAGCCTGTCACCCCTCGCCCTAACGCCCCCCCCTGTCACCCCTCGCCCTACCGCCCCCCAGCCTGTCACCCCTCGCCCTACCGCCCCCCAGCCTGTCACCCCTCGCCCTACCGCCCCAGCCTGTCACCCCTCGCCCTACCCCCCCCAGCCTGTCACCCCTCGCCCTAACGCCCCCCAGCCTGTCACCCCTCGCCCTACCGCCCCCCCCAGCCTGTCACCCCGCCCACCCTGTACCGCCCCCAAGTCCCCCCAGCCTGTCACCCCTCGCCCTACCGCCCCCCAGCCTGTCACCCCTCGCCCTACCCCCCCCAGCCTGTCACCCCTCGCCCTACCCCCCCCAGCCTGTCACCCCTCGCCCTACGCCCCCCAGCCTGTCACCCCTCGCCCTACGCCCCCCAGCCTGTCACCCCCGCAGCTGTCACCCCTCGCCCTACCCCCAGCCTGTCACCCCTCGCCCTACCGCCCCCAGCCTGTCACCCCTCGCCCTACCCCCCCCCAGCCTGTCACCCCTCGCCCTACCGCCCCCCAGCCTGTCACCCCTCGCCCTACGCCCCCCCCAGCCTGTCACCCCTCGCCCTACCCCCCCAGCCTGTCACCCCTCGCCCTACGCCCCCCAGCCTGTCACCCCTCGCCCTAACGCCCCCCCCAGCCTGTCACCCCTCGCCCTACGCCCCCCAGCCTGTCACCCCTCGCCCTACCGCCCCCAGCCTGTCACCCCTCGCCCTACGCCCCCCCAGCCTGTCACCCCTCGCACCCCTACCCCCCCCAGCCTGTCACCCCTCGCCCTACCCCCCCAGCCTGTCACCCCTCGCCCTACCGCCCCCAGCCTGTCACACCCCTCGCCCTACCCCCCAGCCTGTCACCCCTCGCCCTACCCCCCCAGCCTGTCACCCCTCGCCCTAACGCCCCCCCCCAGCCTGTCACCCCTCGCCCTAACGCCCCCCAGCCTGTCACCCCTCCCTACCCCCCCACCTGTACGCCCCCCCCCAGCCTGTCACCCCTCGCCCTACTACGCCCCCAGCCTGTCACCCCTCGCCCCCGCCCCCCAGCCTGTCACCCCTCGCCCTACGCCCCCCCAGCCTGTCACCCCTCGCCCTACCCCCCCCAGCCTGTCACCCCTCGCCCTACCCCCACCGAGCCTGTCACCCCTCGCCCCCCCAGCCTGTCACCCCTCGCCCCCACCCCCAGCCTGTCACCCCTCGCCCTACACGCCCCCCAGCCTGTCACCCCTCGCCCTACCCCCCCAGCCTGTCACCCCTCGCCCTACGCCCCCCAGCCTGTCACCCCTCGCCCTAACGCCCCCCAGCCTGTCACCCCTCGCCCTACCGCCCCCAGCCTGTCACCCCTCGCCCTACCCCCCAGCCTGTCACCCCTCGCCCTAACGCCCCCCAGCCTGTCACCCCTCACCCCTAACGCCCCCCAGCCTGTCACCCCTCGCCCTACGCCCCCCCAGCCTGTCACCCCTCGCCCTACGCCCCCCAGCCTGTCACCCCTCGCCCAGCCTTTGTCCTCCACCCCCCCCCCAGCCTGTCACCCCTCGCCCTACCCCCCAGCCTGTCACCCCTCGCCCTACCCCCGAGCCTGTCACACCCCTCGCCCTACCACCAGCCAGCCTGTCACCCCTCGCCCTACCCCCCAGCCTGTCACCCCTCGCCCTACCCCCCAGCCTGTCACCCCTCGCCCTACCACCAGCGAGCCTGTCACCCCCCAGCCTGTCACCCCTCGCCCTACCCCCCCCCAGCCTGTCACCCTCGCCCTACCCCCCCCAGCCTGTCACCCCTCGCCCTGTACTGACCTGTGTGGTGTCTCCTCAGTGTGGAGCTCAGGGTGAGGAGGGTGTAGATGTAGATAGAAGTCTTCTCTCCCCCCATCCTCCCCGCTCTGCCACCGACCGACTGACGCTGACTGCCCGGGGGAGGGGGCCACACCGACACTGACCGCCCGGGGGAGGAGCCACACTGACACTGACCGCCCGGGGGAGGAGCCACACTGACACTGACCGCCCCGGAGGAGGAGCCACAGCTCTGACTGACGGCCTGTGGGCGGAACTAAACTAGTACTGACTGCCAGGGGGAGGATCCACAGCTCTGACTGACGGCCTGTGGGCGGAACCACACTGGACCTGACTGCCCGGGGGAGGAGCCACAGGTCTGACTGACAGCCTGGGGGAGGAGCCACACTAGGACTGACTTTACAGGGGAGGAGTCCCAGCGTTATTTTTATTGCCTAGGGGGAGGTGCCATATCGCTCTTGTTTGCCCAGGGGTGGAGTCACACCGCAGACTGACATTCCACATGAGGAACTGAAGTTTACATGGTGGGCGGAGCATCTCAGAGCGAGTCAGGAAGCGGGGGGGGAGGAGTCTCAGGCGGGGTGGGCGGGTCTATTGTGCTTTAAGTTGCAGTGCGGTAGGCGGGAAGGCAGACATTACCTCAGAGACGGAGGAGGGGGAGGGGAGCTACGGGGGGGTCACCGGGAATACGGGAATACCGGGGGAGGGGAGCTACTGGGGGCCACCGGGAATACCGGGGGAGGGGAGCTACTGGGGGGTCACCGGGAATACCGGGGGAGGGGAGCTACGGGGGGGTCACCGGGAATACCGGGGGGGAGGGGAGCTACGGGGGGGTCACCAGGGGAATACGGGGGGTTCACCGGGAATATCGGGGGAGGGGAGCTACTGGGGGCCCGCCGGAATACCGGGGGAGGGGAGCTACTGGGGGCCACCGGGAATACCGGGGGAGGGGAGCTACGGGGGGGTCACCGGGAATATCGGGGAGGGGAGCTACGGGGGGGGGGTCACCGGGGGAGGGGAGCTACGGGGGGGGTCACCGGGAATACCGGGGGATGGGAGCTACGGGGGGGTCACCGGGAATACCGGGGGAGGGGAGACGGGGGGGTCAACCGGGGGATGGGAGCTACGGGGGTCACCGGGAATATCGGGGGAGGGGAGCTAAGGGGGGGTCACCGGGAGGGGATATCGGGGGGGTCATCGGGAATACCGGGGGGTGGGAGCTACGGGGGGGGGAGCACCGGGAATACCAGGGGACTTCCCCCGGGGGGGTCACCGGGTATTGGCCCCTGGGGGGATGGGATCCTGTTTGGGGGGGTCACCCCCTTCGGGGGAGGGGAGTCATACGTTCCTGTTTTGGGACTTCCCCTGGAGGTCAGTCTTGGGCCCCTGGGGGGAGGAGTCAGATCCTGTTTGGGGTGGAGTTCCCCCTAGGGGGGGGTCAGTAGTTGGGGCCCTGGGGGAGGAGTCAGATCCTGTTTGGGGTGTTTGGGGTCAGTATTGTTCCCCCCTGGGGGGAGGAGTCATATTTCCTGTTTTGGGTGGAGTTCCTCTTGGGGTCCCTGGGGGGAGGGGTTATACTTTTTGTTTGGGGTGGAGTTCCTCCTGGAGGGAGGGGTTATAATGCCTGTTTGGTGGGTTTGGAGTAGTTTCCCCTGGGGGGGGAGGAGTCATTTCCTTTTGGGGTGGAGTTCCCTCAGGGGTCAGTATTAGGGTCCCCTGGGGGGAGGAGTTATAGTTCCTGTTTGGGGCGGAGTTCTGGAGGAAGGGGGGTGATAAGGACAGACTCAGGGAAGAGGTCAGGTTAGGGGTGGAGTCTTTGTGGCTCAGCAGCAGCCAATCAGGTTGGAGGTGTGACTGTCCTGTGTGGGGTGACGCTGTGAATGGGCCCCTGTGTGTGGAGGGGGAGGGGGTGTACACACCTCCATTCATAACCCCCTGGAGGGCGGAGCCTCCCCTCCACCCATAAACACCCCGCCCTCCTCACCACCATCTCCATCCTGAGAGCAACCAACCCCGCCCCCTTCTGGTGCTGACTGAATCCGTCCAATCACAGAGCGGGACCCGGAGATTCACCTCCAGCCAATGATTGGTGAATGTCAGAGTTATTGCCTTACAAATGTAACCTGATATAGATAGACCCCCCGATATACACAGAGACCCCCGATACATGCAGAGACCCCCCACTATACAGAGACCCCCGATACACAGAGACCCCCCCCCGATATACACAGAGACCCCCCCCACTATACAGACCCCCAATACAGAGACCCCCGATATACATACAGAGACCCCCTCTATACAGACCCCCATATAGAGACCCCCCCACTATATACAGACCCCCCCGATACATACAGAGACCCCCCCCGATACATAGAGACCCCCCGATACATAGAGACCCCCCGATACACAGAGACCCGATATATACACAGAGACACCCCCCCTATACAGACCCCCCCCAATACACATACAGAGACCCCCCCGATACAGAGATGACCCCCCCGATACATGCACAGACACCCCACTCTATACAGACCCCCGATACATACAGAGACCCCCCTATACAGAGACCCCCCCCACTACAGAGACCCCCGTTACATACATAGAGACCCCCCCCGATACATGCAGAGACACCCCCTATATACACAGACCCCCCCATACAGAGACCCCCCCCGATACAGAGACCCCCGACTATACAGAGACCCCCCGATACATACAGAGACCCCCTCTATACAGACCCCCATATACGGAGACACCCCCCCTATACAGAGACACCCCCCACTATACAGACCCCCCGATACATACAGATACCCCCTCTATACAGACCCCCTATACAGAGACCCCCCCCGATATACAGAGACCCCCCACTATACAGACCCCCCGATACATACAGAGACACCCCACTATACAGAGACACCCCGATATATAGATACACCCCACTATACAGAGACCCCCGATACATACAGAGACCCCCTCTATACAGACCCCCATATACGGAGACACCCCCCCTATACAGAGACCCCCCCACTATACAGACCCCCGATACATACAGAGACCCCCTCTATACAGACCCCCTATACAGAGACCCCCCCGATATACAGAGACCCCCCACTATACAGACCCCCCGATACATACAGAGGACACCCCACTATACAGAGACACCCCAATACATACAGAGACACCCCGCTATATACAGAGACACCCCGATATATACAGATTCACCCCGATATATAGATACACCCCACTATACAGAGACACCCCAATATATAGATACACCCCACTATACAGAGACACCCCGATATATAGATACACCCCACTATACAGAGACACCCCAATATATACAGATACACCCCGATACATATAGACACACCCCCACTATACAGAGACACCCCGCTATATACAGAGACACCCCGATATATAGATACACCGCTATATACAGGATACACCCCCACTATACAGAGACACCCCGATACATACAGAGACACCCTGCTATATACAGAGACACCCCGATATATAGATACACCCCACTATACAGAGACACCCCGATACATAGAGACACCCGCTATATACAGAGACACCCCGATATATAGATACACCCCACTATATACAGAGACACCCCGATATATAGATACACCCCACTATACAGAGACACCCCAATATATAGATACACCCCACTATACAGAGACACCCCGATATATAGATACACCCCCACTATACAGAGACACCCCAATATATAGACACACACCCCACTATACAGAACACCCCGAAATATATAGATACATCCCACTATACAGAGACCCCCCCAATATATAGACACACCCCACTATACAGAGACACCCCGATATATAGATACACCCCACTATACAGAGACACCCAATATATAGATACACCCCACTATACAGAGACACCCCAATATATAGACACACCCCACTATACAGAGACACCCCAATATATAGATACACCCCACTATACAGACACACCCCAATATATACAGAGACACCCCGCTATAGATACTCCCCCGATATAGGCACCTCATTATAGAAACACCCCAAAATATACAGAGACACCCCGATATATAGATACACCCCCACTATACATAGACAAACCGATACATACAAAGACACCCCGATATATATACAGAGACACCCCGATATATAGACACACCCCACTATACAGAGACACCCCATATACATACAGAGACACCCCCCCTATACAGAGACACCCCGCTATAGATACTCCCCCTGATATAGACACCCCGTTATACAGAAACACCCGAAATATACAGAGACATCCTGATATATAGATACACCCCGCTTACAGATAGACCCCAGTATAGATACACCCTGATATACAGAGACACCCCAATATAGGTACACCTTGGTATATAGAGACACCCCGATATACAGATAGACCCCAGTATTTAGATACACCCTGATATACAGAGACACCCCAATATAGGTACACCTTGGTATATAGAGACACCCCGATATACAGATAGACCCCAGTATAGATACACCCTGATATACAGAGACACCCCAATAAGGTACACCTTGGTATATAGAGACACCCTGATATACAAATGTACCCCAATATGTAGATACACCCCCAATATATAGACACACCCTGATATATCCCCCCACACCCCCATCCTTGGGTACTCGGCTGTCGCAGGGAGGACACTCCCCGGTGTACTTCCTGTCCCGGAGACACACCACAGGAAATGAAGGGAAATCTGTTGTCCCCATCGGGAGATTCTCATCACTTCCTGGCTCGGTGACACCAGGAACACATACAGGGAATCTCCTAGCTGGGGAAACCAGAGAGACCAGAAGCATGGTGGGGCCCAGAAGGCATAACAGGTGGGGAGAAGGGGAGCAGAATGGGGGCCACAGGAGGGAGGAGCATGGAGAGAAAGGGCAGAACAAGGCCCCAGTGTTGGGGGGCCACAAGAAAAGAGGAGCATAAAGACAGGACAGGAGGATGGGGGGGGAGCAATAGTGGGACCCCAGGAGGGGGGAGGATGTGGGGAGCAATAGTGGGGCCCTGGGGTTGGGGGGCCCTGGGAGGGAGCAGTACAGAGATAAGACAGAACAGGGGGCTGGGGGGAGCATTAGTGGGGCCCCGGGGTTGGGGGCCCAGTAGGGAAGATTACAGAGATAAGACAACAGATAGCTTTGAGGAAGGTAGCGTAGCGTTGGGGCCCCGTAGTTAAGGGCCACAGGAGGGAGCAACAGATCCAAGGCAGAAGAATTAGCAGGAGGGCAAAAGGTGGCAGAACGGGGCCCCGGATTAGGGCCACAGAAGGTAGCCAATCAGACCCCAGGCAGAAGCTGACGGTATGTGCAGTGCCCTCCCAGCACTGAATTAGGTGGGCGGAGTTGGGAACATTCATGTGGGTGTTCCTAGGAGGTGTTCAGGAATGAAGGGCGGAGCCTCCCCAGTCTTGATTAGTAGGTACCTCACCTGGCCTTGGTGTGATTGCCCCTCCCCCTCCATAGTACCACCCCATCATACACTGGGAAGATTCTCACTCCAATCAGAAGTCATCTTTCAGTGTCGGGCGGATGCTGCAGGGTTACACCCACCCTCTGAGGTAACTGAACTGAGATTTCCTTTGGAGTGTTCCCAGCTCCGCCCACCTACAAGGACCGAGATGAGGATCCCATTCTGCCTGCTGGAGATGGAGGGAAGAGGGATTCCCCCTGAAACTGAAATATCACTTCTGGGTGGAGGTCTTCATCTACGAACACGCTATGTGCCTGGCTGTCACGTCATCCCTCCTCCTGATCCAGTGTCCATGGTGGTGAGAATTGGGGGTCCCCAGGGACTAATATCCATGGTGAAGGGAGGGAGGTGGGAATTGGGGGTCCCCAGGGTATAATATCCATGGTGTAGGGAGGGTGGTGGGAATTGGGGGTCCCCAGGGTATAATATCCATGGTGTAGGGAGGGTGGTGGGAATTGGGGGTCCCCAGGGACTAATATCCATGGTGTAGGGAGGGAGGTGGGAATTTGGGGTCCCAGGGACTAATATCCATGGTGTAGGGAGGGAGGTGGGAATTGGGGGGTCCCCAGGGTGTAATATCCATGGTGTAGGGTGGGAATTGGGGGTCCCCAGGGGTATAATATCCCTGGTATAGGGAGGGAGGTCCCCATGGTGTAGGGAGGGCGGTGGAAATTGGGGGTCCCCAGGGTGTAATATCCATGGTGTAGGGAGGGAGGTTGGAATTGGGGGTCCCCTGGTCTAATTTCCATGATGTAGAGTGGGAGGTGTGAATTGGGGGTCCCCAGGGTCCCCATGGTGTAGGAGAGGGAGGTGGGAACTGGGGGTCCCCAGGGTCTAATATCCATGATGTAGAGAGGGAGGTGGGAATTGGGGGTCCCCCATGGTGTAGCGAGGGTGGTGGGGATTGGGTGTCCCCATGCTGTAGGGAGGGTGGTGGGAATTGGGGGTCCCCATGGTGTAGGGAGGGTGGTGGGAATTTGGGGTCCCCATGGTGTAGGGAGGGAAGTGGGAATTGGGGGGTCCCCATGGTGTAGAGGAGGGAATTGGGGGTCCCCATGGTGTAGGGAGGGAGGTGGGACTTGAGGGATCCCCATGGTGTAGAGAGGAAGGTGGGAATTGGGGGTCCCCATGGTGTAGGGAGGGTGGTGGGGATTGGGAGTCCCCATGGTGTAGGGAGGGTGGTGGGAATTGAAGGTCCCCATGGTGTAGGGAGGGAAGTGGGAATTAGGGGTCCCCATGGTGTAGGGAGGGAGGTGGGACTTGAGGGATCCCCATGGTGTAGGAGGGAGGTGGGACTTGAGAGATCCCCATGGTGTAGAGGAGGTAGGTTGGAATTGGGGGTCCTCATGGTGCATCCATGGGTAGGGAGGGCAGTGGGAATTGGAGGTTGCCCATGGTGTAGAGGAGGGAGGTGGGAATTGGGGGTCCCCATGGTGTAGGGTGGGTGGTGGGAATTGGGGGTGCCCATGGTGTAGAGGAGGGAGGTGGGAATTGTGGGTCCCCATGGTGTAGAGGAGGGAGGTGAAAATTGGGGGTCCCCATGGTGTATGGAGGGTGGTGGGAATTGGGGGTCTCCATGGTCTAATTTCCATGGTGTAGAGGAGGGAGGTTGAAATTGGGGGGTCCACAGGGTCTAATATCCATGGTTGTAGGGAGGGAGGTGTGAATTAGGGGTTCCCAGGGTCTTATATCTATGGTGTAGAGGAGGGGGGTGGGAATTGGGGGTCCTCAGGGTCTAATATCCATGGTGTAGGGAGGGAGGTAGGAATTGGGGGGCCCCCAGGGTCTAATATCCATGGTGTAGGGTGGGAGGTGGGAATTAGGGGTCCCCAGGGTCTAATATCCATATTGTAGAGGAGGGAGGTTGGAATTGGGGGTCCCGGTGTCTAATATCCCTGGTGTAGGGAGGGAGGTGGGAATTGGGGGTCCCCAGGGTCTAATATCCCTGGTATAGGGAGGGAGGAGAGAATTGGGGGTCCCCAGGGTCTAATATCTTTGGTGAAGGGAGGGAGGTGGGAATTGGGGTCCCCATGGTGTAGGGAGGGTGGTGGGAATTGGGGGTCCCCATGGTGTAGGGAGGGAGGTAGGAATTGGGGATCCCCATGGTGAAGGGAGGGAGGTGGGAATTGAGAGGTCCCCATGGTGTAGAGGAGGAATTGGGGGTCCCCATGGTGTAGAGGAGGAATTGGGGGTCCCCATGGTGTAGGGAGGGAGGTGGGACTTGAGGGATCCCCATGGTGTAGAGAGGAAGGTGGGGATTGGGAGTCCCCATGGTGTAGGGAGGGTGGTGGGAATTGAAGGTCCCCATGGTGTAGGGAGGGAAGTGGGAATTAGGGGTCCCCATGGTGTAGGGAGGGAGGTGGGACTTGAGGGATCCCCATGGTGTAGGGAGGGAGGTGGGACTTGAGGGATCCCCATGGTGTAGAGGGAGGGAGGTTGGAATTGGGGGTCCCCATGGTGTAGGGAGGACGGTGGGAATTGGGGGTCCCCATGGTGCAGGGAGGGCAGTGGGAATTGTAGGTGCCCATGGTGTAGAGGAGGGAGGTGGGAATTGGGGGTCCCCATGGTTTAGAGGGAGGGAGGTGAGAATTGTGGGTCCCCATGGTGTAGAGGAGGGAGATGAAAATTGGGGGTCCCCATGGTGTATGGAGAGTGGTGGGAATTGGGGGTCCCCATGGGTCTAATTTCCATGGTGTAGAGAGGGAGGTTGAAATTGGGGGGTCCACAGGGTCTAATATCCATGTTGTAGGGGAGGGAGGTGTGAATTAGGGGTTCCCAGGGTCTTATATCTATGGTGTAGAGGAGGGGGGTGGGAATTGGGGGCCCCCAGGGTCTAATATCCATGGTTGTAGGGTGGGAGGTGGGAATTGGGGGTCCCCATGGTGTAGGGAGGGAGGTGGGAATTGGGGGGTCCCCATGGTGTAGAGAGGGAGGTGGGAATTGGGGGGGGGTCCCATGGTGTAGGGAGGGAGGTGGGAATTGGGGGTCCCCATGGTGTAGGGAGGGAGGTGGGAACTGCATGAGTGAACATTGACCATAGTCATGGAGGGGGGGTGGAGCCTCGCGGCGTCATGTCGCGCCCAAAGTGCGTTTCCCCATTTTCGGTGGCGATGATGACATCGAATATCTTCCATGTTAAGACGGCAACACGGAACTTCCCGGAGTCGTCCTTCAACTTTCACCCACCAGGTGGCAGCATACGCTTTGCCATGACAGGAGACTCTTCCCAGCTGGGTCAGCAGAGGGCGCCATCCACCAATCCCTCTGATGGATTCCGTGCTGAGACTCCCATTCCAGGGTTAAAGGTCAGCTGTGAGCAGAGTGGGGAGTGACTACGCTGGAGGGATGGGGGAGCACACGGTCAGGTTGTCATTTGTCTCAGTGCTGCTGATCTCCTGCGGCCTCCTTACAGCCACTTCCTGTCTCCTCGCTTTCCAGTGATGGCGTTCTTCAGAGCGGGTTCCTGAAGCTGACGGTGACAACGCAGGACCCCAAATCGGAGACAGGAACAGAGCGTTGTCACCTTACTACATGAACCTAAACCTGGACCTGCATGGCAGGATCTCCCGGGATTACATCTCGGATTGCTCAAAGGAAACTCATTTTCACCTATAGGGCCCGTCTCTGGGTGCACGGTGGTGTAAATACTTCCCCCACTCCTCAACCAGAGGGCCCGTCTCTGGGTGCACGGTGTAAATACTTTCCCCCACTCCTCACCCAGAGGGCCCGTCTCTGAGTGCATGGTGTAAATGGTTCCCTCGCTTTCATGCTCCTCACCTGTGGGCCTGTCTCTGGGTGCATGGTGTAAATGGTTCCCTCGCTCGCTCTTCACTTGTGGGCCTGTCTCTAGGCGCATGGTGTAAATGGTTCCCTCGCTCTCACGCTCCACACCTGTGGGCCTGTCTCTGGTTGCCTGGTGTAAATGGTCCCTTGCTCCCCACTTGAGGGCCTGTCTCTGGGTGCCTGGTGTAAATGGTTCCCTCACTCTCACGCTCCTCACTTGTGGGCCTGTCTCTGGGTGCACGGTGTAAATGGTTCCCTCGCTCTCATGCTCCTCATCTGTGGGCCTTTCTCTGGGCCTGGTGTAAATGGTTCCCCTGCTCTGACGCTCCTCACTTGTGGGCCTGTCTCTGGGTGCACGGTGTAAATGGTTCCCTCGCTCTCACGCTCCTCACCTGTGGGTGCACGCATGGTGTAAATGGTTGCCTCACTCTCACGCTCCACCCTGTGGGCCTGTCTCTGGGTGCACGCTGTAAATGGTTCCCTCACTATCACGCTCCTCACTTGTGGGCCTGTCTCTGGGTGCACGGTGTGTAAATGGTTCCTCGGGTGAGCCGGTCTCTGGGTGCATGGTTCCCTCGGCTCCCCACTTGTGGGCCATGTCCCCTCTGGGCTGCACGGTTCTTCCCGCACACCGGTGGGCACTTTGAGCCTGTCTCTGGGTGCATGATGTAAATGGTTCCCTCGCTCTCACGCTCCTCACTTGTGGGGCCTGTCTCTGGGTGCATGGTGTAAATGGTTCCCTCGCTCTCACGCTCCCCACTTGAGGGCCTGTCTCTGGGTGCACGGTGTAAATGGTTCCCTCGCCTGTCTCTCACGCTCCTCACCTTGTGGGCCTGTCCTGTGGTTCCCTCTCACGCTCCTCACTTGTGGGCCTGTCTCTGGTGCATGGTGTAAATGGTTCCCTCGCGATCACGCTCCTCACCTGTGTGGGACTGTCTCTGGGTGCCTGGTGTAAATGGTTCCCTCGCGATCACGCTCCTCACCTGTGGGCCTGTCTCTGGCGCATGGTGTAAATGGTTCCCTCGCTATCACGCTCCTCACCTGTGGGCCTGTCTCTGGGTGCATGGTAAATGGTTCCCCTCGCTCTCACGCTCCTCACCTGTGGGCCTGTCTCTGGGGTGCATGGTGTAAATGGTTCCCTCGCTCTCTCACTTGTGGGCCTGTCTCTGGGTGCATGGGTGTAAATGGTTCCCTCGCTCCTCACTTGTGGGCCTGTCTCTCTGGTGTGCATGGTGTAAATGGTTCCCTCGCTCTCACGCTCCTCACTTGTGGGCCTGTCTCTGGGTGCATGGGTGTAAATGGTTCCCTCGCTCTCTACGCTCCTCACTTGTGGGCCTGTCTCTGGTGCACGGTGTAAATACTTTCCCCCACTCCTCAGCTCCCCCCTGTGGCCCTGTCTCTGGGTGCACGGTGTAAATGGTTCCCCCCACTCCTCACCCTGAGGGCCCGTCTCTGGGTGCATGGTGTAAATGGTTCCCTCGCTTTCATGCTCCTCACCTGTGGGCCTGTCTCTGGGTGCATGGTGTAAATGGATGACGCCCCCTCGCTTTCACTTGTGGGCCTGTCTCTGGGTGCATGGTGTAAATGGTCCCTCGCTCACGCTCCTCACTTGTGGGCCTGTCTCTGGTGCCTGGTGTAAATGGTTCCCTCGCTATCAAGCTCCTCATCTTGTGGGCCTGTCTTGGGGCATGGTTGTAAATGGTTCCCCTCTCACGCTCACTGCTCCTCACTTGTGGGCCTGTCTCTGGGTGTACATGGTGTAAATGGTTCCCTCGCTCTCACGCTCCACACCTGTGGGCCTGTCTCTGGGTGCCTGGTGTAAATGGTTCCCTCTGCTCCTCACTTGTGGGCCTGTCTCTGGGTGCATGGTGTAAATGGTTCCCTCGCTCTCACGCTCCCTCACTTGTGGGCCTGTCTCTGGGTGCATGGTGTAAATGGTTCTCTCTCCTATCACGCTCCTCACCTGTGGGCCTGTCTCTGGGTGCATGGTGTAAATGGTTCCCTCGCTCTCACGCTCCTCACTTGTGGGCCTGTCTCTGGGTGCACGGTGTAAATGGTTCCCTCGCTCTCACGCTCCTCACATTGTGGGCCTTTCTCTGGGTGCATGGTGTAAATGGTTCCCTGCTCTGACGCTCCTCACTTGTGGGCCTGTCTCTGGGGGTGCATGGTGTAAATGGTTCCCTCGCTCTCACGCTCCTCTGGGTCATGGTTGCCTCACTCTCACGCTCACCCCTCTGGGCCTGCTCTGTGTCTGTGGGTGCCTCTGGGTGCACGCTGGTGTAAATGGTTCCCTCGCTCTCACGCTCCTCACACTGTGGGCCTGTCTCTGGGTGCACGCTGTAAATGGTTCCCTCACTCTCACGTTCCCTCGCCTCACTCACTGTGGGCCTGTCTCTGGGTGCACTGGTGTAAATGGTTCCCTCACTCTCACGCTCCTCACTTGTGGGCCTGTCTCTGGGTGCCTGGTGTAAATGGTTCCCCCCTCTGACGCTCCTCACTTGTGGGCCTGTCTCTGGGTGCCATGGTGTAAATGGTTCCCCCTCGCTCTCACGCTCCTCACTTGTGGGCCTGTCTCTGGGTGCACTGGTGTAAATGGTTCCCTCGCTCTCACGCTCTCTGGTGTAAATGGTTCCCTCTCACGCTCCTCACTTGTGGGCCTGTCTCTGGGTGCATGGTGTAAATGGTTCCCTCGCTATCACGCTCCTCACTGTGGGCCTGTCTCTGGGTGCCTGGTGTAAATGGTTCCCTCGCTCTCACGCTCCTCACCTGTGAGCCTGTCTCTGGGCGCATGGTATAAATGGTTCCCTCTCACTCTCCTCCTCACCTGTGGGACGCTCCTGTCTCTGGGTGCCTGGTGTAAATGGTTCCCTCGCTCTCACGCTCACACTGTGGGCCTGTCTCTGGGCGCATGGTATAAATGGTTCCCTCTCACTCTCACGCTCCTCACCTGTGTAAATGGCCTGTCTCTGGGGCGCATGGTGTAAATGGTTCCCTCGCTCTCACGCTCCTTACCTGTGGGCCTGTCTCTGGGGTTTCTGGTGTAAATGGTTCCCTCGCTCTCACGCTCCTCACCTGTGGGCCTGTCTCTGGGTGCACTGGTGTAAATGGTTCCCCGATCACGCTCCTCACCTGTGGGCCTGTCTCTGGGCGCTGGTGTAAATGGTTCCCTCGCTCTCACGCTCCTCACCTGTGGGCCTGTCTCTGGGTGCATGGTGTAAATGGTTCCCTCGCTCTCACGCTCCTCACCTGTGGGCCTGTCTCTGGGTGCATGGTGTAAATGGTTCCCTCGCTCTCTCACTACCTGTGGGCCTGTCTCTGTGTGCATGGTGTAAATGGTTCCCTCGCTCTCACGCTCCTCACCTGTGGGCCTGTCTCTGGGTGCCTGGTATAAATGGTTTCCCTCTCACGCTCCTCACCTGTGAGCCTGTCTCTGGGCGCATGGTATAAATGGTTCCCTCTCACACTCCTCACCTGTGGGCCTGTCTCTGGGTGCCTGGTGTAAATGGTTCCCTCGCTCTCTCACGCTCACCTGTGGGCCTGTCTCTGGGCGCATGGTATAAATGGTTCCCTCCCTCTCACGCTCCTCACTTGTGGGCCTGTCTCTGGGTGCATGGTGTAAATGGTTCCCTCGCTCTCACGCTCCTTACCTGTGGGCCTGTCTCTGGGTTTCTGGTTTAAATGGTTCCCTCGCTCTCACGCTCCTCACCTGTGGGCCTGTCTCTGGGTGCCTGGTGTAAATGGTTCCCCCACTCTGACGCTCCTCACCTGTGGGCCTGTCTCTGGGCGCATGGTGTAAATGGTTCCCTCACTTGGGTGCCGCCTCCATGGGCCTCTAAGCACCAATCAGATTTAGGAATAAGAGACGAAGAGAAGATTTTCCTAAAGTGTTTATTATATTTTCATTATTTTCTCCATTAGCCTTCATTAAAAAAAGCAAAAACAGAAAAATAAGCAAAAAAAACAATTAAATAATGGTAATATTCCCTCGTTGTCACACCAGTGTAGAACTTCAAGTAAAAGTGTTTTCAATAAAGGGAAGGCACACCTCTCACCACCTCCCCCCCCCCCCCCCCCCCCCCCCACCCGCAGCGACACCCCCCCCACCCCTCCCCCCAGCCTCGGGCCGCACCGGTCATTTTGTTTAGTGCAAGGACAGAAACACGAGGGACGAGGGGGCCAAAACCGACACCCGGGTCCGCTGTGTCCCCCCCCCCTGGCCGGCCGGTCCGAAACCGGGAGAAGGGAGGGGTTTCCGGATTGTACCAATTTCAAACCGCAACCGCCTGCAGCTGTCAATCATCCTCACACCCCCGCACGCAACGCAGCGGCCCCTCCGGTCCCGGGCCGGCTGGAAAAAGGTTTTTGTGTATCGGGGGGGGGGGGTGTAGGGAGGACGCTGTACAGAAACATTCCGCCTGTGTATATACACAAGGTGGGGGCCATGTGCATGGAGGGGCCCGGTACATTAGAGTGCAAATAGCTTCCGTAAGAGGGGGGGGCCTATTTATAGGGGCCGGAAACCTAACCGCCAATTGTTTGATTTATTGTTCCAACAGTACTCCGTATGGCTCCTCCCCAACGCGTTTCGTCCCCTGACCCTAGAGCTCTGCAACGAAGCCCCAGCAGGGGGTGAAGTGCGTCAGGAGAATGTATAGGCAGTGTCTGGAACAATAAAGTTTTTTTTTATGCACAGCTCTCGGTCCCCGCTAACAATTGGTAACCGGCGGCCTGGACCAGCTCCTGATCATCTGGCCACCGTGGCAACCATTCGCAGCGGTCACGAGATCGCCGGTCCTTCCCGCCTCCCAGGCGTTCAAACCTTTAAAAAAAAGGGATTTTGGGGGGGGGGGGGGGGGGGTCAGGAAGAAAACGCCATTCTTGCCCCTTATAAATAGGCCCCTTTTATATCCGATACACAGACGCAAAACTCAACCAGTCGCTATGGCGGGGGCTCGGGCGGGTCCTACTCCGTCAGCGTAGAGCCCACCGAGCTTCCACCAACCAGCGGTCACTTGTGTCCGGAGGACCGGCGGGGGGGGGGGGGGGGGGGGGGAGAGGGGGAGGCGGTCCGACTTTCATCATTTTACACATCATCCCGCTTATGGCTTTGGAATTTGCAGTTTTATAAATTCAGACCCTAAAACCAGCAGACAAACGTTCTATATACAGAGATCGCCAACAATCACACGTATGTACACAATGCAGCTTGGGGGACCCCCAAAACGTGGGGTTCAGCCTCTACATAATGTAGCTCAGGAGGACCACAAACGTTGGGGTCCGGCTTCTGCACAGTGCGGCTTGGAGGACCCCAAATGCAGGGTTTGGACTCTATGCAATGCAGCTTGGAGGGTCCACAACATGTGGGGGTCCAGTGTCTGCACAATGCAACTTGGAAGGCCCCAAACGTGGGGGTCCGGCCTCTTCAGGTCCTTCAACCTGCATTGTGTAGAGGCTGGACCATCAAGTCTGGGGTCCTTCAAGCTGCTGCATTGTGTAGAGGCCGGACCCCCATGTTTGAGGCCCTCCCAGCAACAATGTGTTGAGGTTGGGCCCTGCCATTGGGGGCTCTTCACTTTGCATTGTGTAGAGGCCAGAACCCCACATGTTTGGGGCCCTCCAAGTTGCATTCTGTAGAGACTGGATCCCCACGTTTTCAGGTCCTTCAAGCTGCGTTGTGTAAACGTGGGGATCCAGTCTCTACACAATGCAACTTGGAGGGCCCCAAACATGTGGGGTTCTGGCCTCCACACAATGCAAAGTGAAGAACCCCCAATGGCAGAGCCCAACCTCAACACAATGTTGCTTGAAGGGCCTCAAACATAGGGGTCCGGCCTCTACACAATGCAGCAGCTTGAAGGACCCCAGACTTGATGGTCCAGCCTCTATACAATGCAGGGTGAAGAACCCCCAAATGGAGGGCCCAACCTCAACACAATGTAGCTTGAAGGGCCTCAAACATGGGGGTCCGGCCTCTACAAAATGCAGCGGCTTGAAGGACCCCAGACTTGATGGTCCAGCCTCTACACAATGCAGAGTGAAGAACCCCCAAATGCAGGGCCCAACCTCAACACAATGCAGCTTGAAGGACCCCAGAAGTGATGGTCCAGCCTCTACACAATGCAGAGTGAAGAACCCCCAAATGCAGGGCCCAACCTCAACACAATGCAGCTTGAAGGACCCCAGAAGTGATGGTCCAGCCTCTACACAATGCAGAGTGAAGAACCCCCAAATGAAGGGCCCAACCTCTACACAATGCAGCTTGAAGGACCCCAGAAGTGATGGTCCAGACTCTACACAATGCAGAGTGAAGAACCCCCAAATGAAGTGCCCAACCACAACACAATGCAGCTTGAAGGACCCCAGAAGTGATGGTCCAGCCTCTACACAATGTAGAGTGAAGAACCCCCAAATGAAGGGCCCAACCTCTACACAATGCAGAGTGAAGAACCCCCAAATGAAGGGCCCAACCTCTACACAATGCAGAGTGAAGAACCCCCAAATGAAGGGCCCAACCTCAACACAATGCAGCTTGCATGGTGTAGAGGTGGGACCATCATGTCAGGGGTCCTTCAGAGTGAAGATCCACCATATGCAGGGTCCAACCTCCGCACAATGCAGCTTGAAGGACCCCAGAAGTGATGGTCCAGCCTCTACACAATGCAGAGTGAAGAACCCCCAAATGGAGGGTCCAACCTCTGCACAATGTAGCTTGAAGGACCCCAGACATGATGGTCCAAACCTCTTCACAATGCAGCTTGAAGAAACCCAAACTTTGGGGTCCAGCCTCTACACAATGCAGCTCGGAGGGCCCCAAACGCAGGGGTTTGCCCCCCCCCCCCCTTCCACAGCATCCAACGCCCATTCGATACCCAACGATCAAACGAGTGGCGGGGTGGTTAACAATAAAGAAACACAGAAGTAGAAAAGCCTGGTGTGTGAATATATCCTATAGAATTATATAGTGTAATATTATCAGCTGTATGCTATATACTGCACCGCCCTCCGTCACACCGTATACTCCGCCTAGAACGGCTGGGCCAGCACTTCCCACGCTCAACGATCTTGGATGAGCGGCAAAACATCAGATCATTTAGGGGGTCATTGTACGCTTTATAGGCACGAAGCAATCAATTTAAAAAAAAAACGACATCGAACAAAATTCCCCCCTTTATTAAAAATGGTTACGAAACGCGTAACTTGTTGGAACGGCTGTATTCCCATCACCCGCCCCCTTTTATAAATAGGCCACGTGAGGAGGAGATACCAATGAGGACGCGTGGGCTCCTGGAGACCTGACCAGTCTGCAACCCGGGGGGATCGGTCTGGCTTTTTGCTTTTTCTAGGACGAAGACCATAGTGTGGGTGAAATGCGTCGAAGAGTCAAATCTCTGGGGAAGGACATGACTTTCTTTTTTCAAAAATTTCAGACATGAAATGCGTTTACCGTCGCCATCGTGAACACGCTGTAGAGTAACGGGTGGTGCCCGGAGGCCATTGTCCAATCACGTAATCTCATGGCCGCCCTCCGGGTGAATCGTTCATTTTATAAATAAAGTTTCCCGTTCTAACCGAGAGAAATGACTCCCAAAATGGCGGCTTGCTGGAGAAGACCGCGTCCTTCTAGTGTTTATGGACACACGGGGACTGAAGTCCGCCCGTTTGTGTGGAAGCAGGTATTGGCTGAGCACCAACGCACCAGCGATCCCCATAGATAACAAGAGCCGGCCCTGCTCTGATGACATCAGCACTAACAAAGCTTTATTGTTCCAGACAAGATCACAAAGAGGCCACCCAGACCCTCGCTGGGTGTATTTCAGCCCCGAATGGGCTTCGTCTTGGCAAAGCTTCATAGTCCTGGAGAAGATCACAAAAGGTCCACCAAGAACCACCTCAGCTAACTCATTTCATCCACAGAGGACTTTGATTTTTTTTTTTTTCTTGAATAACATTTTTCCCAAATCTGATGATCCTCCCAGACCCTCTACTGACGCGTTTTGTCTGGATAGGGATTAGTCATAACAAAAAAAAAACTTTACTGTTCTGGACAACCTCATAAAAGGTCCACCAAAAACCTCCTCATCTAACACATTTTTAGCTTAGTTATGGCAAAGCTTTGTTATTGATGAAAAGATCACAGAAGATCCGCCCAGACCCTCCTCACTGACGCGTTTCGTCCAGATAAAGCTTTGCTATGACTAAGCCCTACCATTCTGGACAAGATCCCAAAAGGTCCACCCAGACCCTCCTCACTGATGCGTTTCGTCCAGATGGGGCGTAGTCATAGCAAAGCTTTACCATTCTGGAGAAGATCCCAAAAGGTCCACCCAGACCCTCCTCACTGATGCGTTTCGTCCAGATGGGGCGTAGTCATAGCGAAGCTTTACCATTCTGGAGAAGATCCCAAAAGGTCCACCAAGACCCTCCTCACTGATGCGTTTCGTCCAGATGGGGCGTAGTCATAGCGAAGCTTTACCATTCTGGACAAGATCCCAAAAGGTCCACCCAGACCCTCCTCACTGAAGCGTTTTGTCCAGATAAAGCTTTGCTATGACTAAGCCCTACCATTCTGGACAAGATCCCAAGAAATCCACCCAGACCCTCCTCACTGATGCGTTTCGTCCAGATAGGGCGTAGTCATAGCAAAGCTTTTTTTTTCCATTCGGGACAAGACCCCAAAAGGTCCACCCAGACCCTCCTACTGATGCGTTTCGTCCAGATAGGGATTACCATTCTGGACAAGATCCCAAAAAATCCACCCAGACCCTCCTCACTGATGCGTTTCGTCCAGATAGGGCATAGTCATAGCAAAGCTTTTTCCATTCGGGACAAGATCCCAAAAGGTCCACCCAGACCCTCCTACTGATGCGTTTCGTCCAGATAGGGATTACCATTCTGGACAAGATCCCAAGAGATCTGCCCAGACCCTCCTCACTGATGCGTTTCGTCCAGATAGGGATTACCATTCTGGACAAGATCCCAAGAGATCTGCCCAGACCCTCCTCACTGATGCGTTTCGTCCAGATAGGGATTACCATTCTGGACAAGATCCCATGAAATCCGCCCAGACCCTCCTCACTGATGCGTTTCGTCCAGATAAAGCTTTGCTATGACTAAGCCCTACCATTCTGGACAAGATCCCAAAAAGGTCCACCCAGACCCTCCTCACTGATGCGTTTCGTCCAGATAGGGCGTAGTCATAGCAAAGCTTTTTCCATTCAGGACAAGATCCCAAAAGGTCCACCCAGACCCTCCTCACTGACGCGTTTCGTCCAGATAGGGCTTACCATTCTGGACAAGATCCCAAGAGATCCGCCAAGACCCTCCTCACTCCATTTCATGTAGAAAGAGCTCACCCTTAGACTAAAATGCGTCAGCATGAAGAGGGTTTGGGCCGACTTTATGTGATCGTGTCTGGAACAATAAATCTTTTCTATTGATGATGTCATCAGAGTGCAGCCGGCTCTTCTCCATTCCCTCTAGCGTTGGGTTGGTAACTGACAGCCTTCAGTTATTTCAACTTGGCGCTCATCTTTTTTTTGGGGGGGGGAGGGGCCTAGTTTGAGCAAAATCAGCGGCTGCCGTTAAGAACAGACCCCGTTCTATCAATATCTGAACTCTTTCTCCTCAAAGAAGGAGTGATCCTCGGGGGCCGGCCCTCGTAGTGCCATCGTTACATGGGGGGGGGGGCCTAGTTTAAGTGAAATCAGCAGCCTCCGTTGTTGTGAGCAGACCCCGTTCTATCAATATCTGAACTCTTTCTCCTCATCCAATAAGGAGCGTTCCTTGGAGGCGGGCCCTCATAGTGCCATCGTTACACGGGGGGAAGGGGCCTAGTTTGAGCAAAATCAGCAGCCGCCGTTATGAACAGACCCCGTTCTATCAATATCAGAACTCTCCTCATAAAAGGAGTGATCCTCGGGGGCCGGCCCTCGTAGTGCCATCGTTACATGGGGGGAGGGGCCTAGTTTGAGTGAAATCAGCAGCCTGTTATGAGCAGACCCCGTTCTATCAATATCTGAACTCTTTCTCCTCATCCAAGAAGGAGCGTTCCTCGGGGGCGGGCCCTCGTAGTGCCATCGTTACACGGTGTGAGAGAGTGCAAACCTTTTCAGAAGCAGAAAAATCGACCCTTCGGAGCCGCGGTGACCCCGGAGAGCGTGACACAAGGAATATCGGACGGAGGGGGTCCTTAGGAACCTTCCGGAGTGCTACGACTTTGTCATTTTAACCCCCTCCTGTCCTTGTTATCTTTAAACTGTACAGAGGCGGGATGGGGGAGGGGAGGGGAGGGGGAGGGGTGTACAAAACGCATTTCGCTGGAAGGGACTCTTCCAGAGGGTTCTTGGTCCAAAACAATGACAATTAAATAATTATTTTCTATGAGTCGGGAGACACATTACTGACACAGGAATGGATAGAAAGATCTGACCCGCCTGGGGCAACTGGACGTTTATTACCCTCCCCCCCCCACCCCATGGCACCATCAAGGGCCCATTTAGGCGACTGCGTTGTGGGAATGCAAGTTGCGTACGTTAAGATTCGTTTTGAACGACAGCCCAACGCAACGGAGCGCGCTACAAATGACTTCCAACATGACGCCCCACAAATGGGGCCCCTGAAGGGCGAGCCCACCCAGTAATGGAATTTTACTTACAGGGGGGGCAACCCAATGATTTCTCAAGGACTTCCAGTGGCGAGATGTCCCGGCCCTCATACTCAGAGTCTCACTTCTTGTGACGCATTCTCCAGCAAAGTCACTACGTAACAGCCGCAGGAAAATTCATCACTGGGGGCCCACGAGAGCCAATTCACTAGTAAGCAGCCCAGACTAAAACAATAAGGGGGTGGGGTTCCCCCCTTTAAGACCTACGAAAGTGCTTTTATCAGTTGCCTCCGAGGTTCCACCCAAAGCGTCTGTAGAGGAAGGGAGGGGCTTCCTTTAAACACCTCCGTCTCTCTCAGCTCCTTGGGGGTGGTCTCTCGGCTCTGTGGGGGCGGTCTCTCAGTGGATATAGGGGTGACCCAGTCACCTCGTCCATCTCAGCTGGACATCAGACAGACTGGGCGTTGTGCAGTAATGTGTCCCCGGTACCCCAAATCCTCCGCAAAAAAAAACAAAAAAAAACATTCAATAATAATAATTTAAAGTACAAACAGAAAAAATCGGCTCCGTCACGCTACACGGGAGCCCGCGCTGCTCACGTTTATTACCCAGAATGCCACCCCCCCAAAAAAAAAAGGGCGCGCCCACAACTACGCACACAGGGTCCTGCCCTTACCAACCTCCATTCTATTCACCATCTAAAACTGGCGATCCAAACTAACCAATCACAGGAAAGAAGACAATAATTTATAGGACGATAAGCGGGGAAGGGGGAGGGGCTCCAGTCTAAGGAGGTCAATGGCTTAATCAGAAAATGGTAATAAAACCTAAAAATTCCCCAAATACAACCAATCGTCACCCGGTACCCAACACCCTCCCACATGGCGCCATCTGTGCCCGCGCCCCGCCTACTGCGCCGTACGGACCCCGCACAGTTCATGCGGGAACAAGAGCAAGCCCCCCAAAATGGATGTTGTGTGACATCTGGGGCGCCCCCTAGGTGGCAGAAGCCTTTATTACACCCAGTAAGGTGGTGGGGCGCCCCCGGGTGGCAGAAGCCTTTACTACGCCCAATAAGGTGGTGGGGCGCCCCCGGGTGGCAGAAGCCTTTACTACGCCCAATAAGGTGGTGGGGCGCCCCCGAGTGGCAGAAGCCTTTACTACAGGGGCAGAAGCCCCAATAAGGTGGTGGGGCGCCCTCGAGTGGCAGAAGCCTTTACTACACCCAATAAGGTGGTGGGGCGCCCTCAGGTGGCAGAAGCCTTTACCACACCCAATAAGGTGGTGGGGCGCCCTCAGGTGGCAATAAGGTGGTGGGGCGCCCTCGAGTGGCAGAAGCCTTTACTACACCCAAAAGGTGGGGGGCGCCCTCAGGTGGCAGACTGGAGAGCCATTTAGCGCCCCCTCCCCCAGATAATCCATGTAGAGGAGGTTAGAGGGCCCCACCAGTGGCAGAAGCCATGTAGAGGACTACACCTCCCCCAACAAGATGAATCCATGTAGAGGGTGTGAGCGCCCCCCCCCCCCCAGACTGGAGATGAAGCCATGTACCCCCCCCCCTCCAACTGGAATGGTGGTGGGGCGCCCTCAGGTGGCAGAAGCCTCCATGTACTAGAGCGCCACCCACTGGAGATCCAGGTGGATGGGGAGCCCCCCCCCCCCTCCAGGGTGGCATGTAAGGATTAGAGCCCCACCCCCCCTCCATGATGAATCCTGGCGGAGGGTAGAGCGGCCCCAGACTGGGAGGGCATCCATTAGGGTAAGCGCCCCCCCCCACAGACTGGAGATGCATCCATGTAGAGGAGGGTAGAGCCCCCCCCCCCCCCCCCCCCCCCCCCAGACTGGAGATGCATCCATGTAGATGAGGTTAGAGCCCCCCCCCCCACATTTCCCCTGTGAACCCTCGTATTGCAGCGAAGCGATATGGGGTACAATGGAGTCACGTCGGTAGGATTTGCGCGGCGCGGGTTGCGTACAAGACACTCGTACAGTCAGAGAAGGCACAGCACCATAAAGCAAGGACCGAGTGGGGTGGGGCGCCAATTCCTCATCCAATCCCCTCCCCCCGCTCCCCCATAAAGCAAGGAAGAAGTGGGTGGGGCAGCAATCCCTCCCATCTAGCCCCGCCCCCTGCGATCCACCATTGCAGCGTCACCCACATTATTGCTCTCCGCCCCCCCCCCTCCGCGACCCCCCCTATATACTCCTCCTTGTATATATATATATCTGGGCATCTCTCTATATACAGACAGTATATATTATATATCTCATTCAATAAAAAATAGCGATTATCAATATCTTATTCTAGCTCTAGAGAAGCCAATCTGGAAAGATTCACCACATTGAATGATCCCTGAGGTTTCGGAACTGGACCCCCCCCCCCCCCTTTTTTTTTTTTCTCTCCTCACCCCTCCCCTCCTCCCCCCCCCCCCCCCTTTATCAAGTCTCTGGGTTTCCCCGCCCCCGTCCCTTTTAGAGTCCAGCCATTGTCGGTCGGACTTGCAGCAGTCAGTCCATCCACATTTTCCGGGGGATTGCGATTGGGGGGGGGATGGGGTTGTTGGGGGGGGGGGCGCAGGAACGGCTGAGGAGAGAAGGTACATCAAATATTTTTGGGGGACACGAGGATGTCTGTGGTGGGTTAGCACAAGTGCTGCGGATTAAACTAAAAATTTTCTCGGGGACCCCTCCCCCTCTCTCCCCCCCCCCCCCGCTGCGGAAGGGGGTTTGGGGGGGGGGCGTTTACCGCCACCAAAGTGCTACGAAGGGTCCAGTACCAAGGGCCCCTCAGGGCTGCCCCCTCCTGAGTGCGGTTGAGGAAGGCTCCAGTAGCGCAGCATGGACAGGCGGAGGTCATCCATCTTGCCGTTGGTGAGGTCGAGGGCGGGGGGGTGGGGATGATGCGCGGAGCCGGGGGGTCTTCTTTGCGTCGGCGGCGGGTGCGCACCTCCAGGCAGTTCTGCCCCTTCATGTGGCGCTGGAGGTGGTCCTCCTTGGCGAAGGCCTTGTGGCACAGCGTGCACTCGTAGGGCCGGTCCCCGGTGTGAAGGTGCATGTGGTTCTTCAGGTCGTAGCTGTGCAGGAAGCGGGCGCTGCAATGCTCGCAGCAGTAGGGGCGCTCGCCCGTGTGTGTTTTCCGCATGTGGATCTTCAGCTTGTCATTCCTGGGGGGGGGGGGGGGGAGAAAACATGGCAGCCGTGAGGGGGGGAGCAAAACAAGAACATCACAACTCATGAATGGTACCAAATGATGGCAATTCCAGAACCAGCCTGACCCCGGGTTATACTGCCACCTACAGGAGACGTGGAACAGCTACAAGGAAACTTAAAACCCGCCCCCTTGAAGTTATAGCCCCTCCCACCTGCCCGGCTTGCTTTGATGTGCCCACCCCTCAGGCCAAAGGTTCCTTGATGATCATCAAGCTGTGTGCCTCAATGGGAGAAAAACATGATATAATGGGAGGAGCCACCTATCTAGCCAATCACAGCTGAGGGCGGATATGAAGGAGATTGTACAATCAGATCACGTAGTGTATGGTGAGCTTTACACGCTTCCAGGGACACGCTGCTGTCCCGCCTGCATGCCACATGTCTGAGTACAGAGGTGGGCGGGAGCAATCTCCTGGGGGGGAGGGATGTGCGGGGTGTGGCAATCTCCTGGAGGGGGGGGGGGGGGGGAGGTGCGGGGTACTGGGGGGGGAGAGCGGGGAATCTCCTGGGGGGAGGGCAGGTGCAGGCAATCTCCTGCGGGGGGGGGGGGGGGAGGTGCAATCTCCTGGAGGGGGAGGGCAGGTGCGGGGAATCTCCTGGAGGGGGGGCAGGTGCGGGGTGTGAGAAATCTCCTGGGGGGGGGGGGGTAGCTGCAGGTTGCGGGGCAATCTCCTGGAGAGGGAGGGGGTGCAGGCAATCTCCTGGAGGGGGGGAGGGGAGATGCGGGAATCTCCTGGAGGGGGGAGGGCAGGCAATCTCCTGGGGGGGAGGGCAGGTGCGGGGTGTGAGCAATCTCCTGGAGGGGGGGGGGGGAGGGCGGGGAATCTCCTGGAGGGGGGAGGGCAGGTGCGGAAAATCTCCTGGAGGGGGGAGGGCAGGTGCGGGAAAATCTCCTGGAGGGGGGGGAGGGCGGGCAATCTCCTGGAGGGGGGAGGGCGGGGAATCTCCTGGAGGGGGGGGCAGGGCAGAGAAATCTCCTGGAGGGGGAGGGCAGAAAATCTCCTGGAGGGGAGGGCAGAAAATCTCCTGGAGGGGGGAGGGCAGAAAATCTCCTGGAGGGGGAGGGAGGGAATCTCCTGGAGGGGAGGGCAGGGAATCTCCTGGAGGGGGAGGGCAGGGAATCTCCTGGAGGGGGGGAGGGCAGGGAATCTCCTGGAGGGGGAGGGCAGGGGAATCTCCTGGAGGGGGAGGGCAGGTGCGGGGTGTGAGAAATCTCCTGGAGGGGGGGGAGGGAATCTCCAGGGAATCTCCTGGAGGGGGAGGTCAGGAAATCTCCTGGAGGGGGGGAGGAATCTCCTGGAGGGGGAGGGGAAATCTCCAGGGGGGAGGGCAGGAAATCTCCTGGAGGGGGAGGGCAGGAAATCTCCTGGAGGGGGAGGGCAGGAAATCTCCTGGAGGGGGAGGGCAGGAAATCTCCTGGAGGGGGAGGGCAGGTGCGGGGTGTGGAATCTCCTGGAGGGGGGGCAGGAAATCTCCTGGGGGGGAGGGCAGGTGCGGGGGTGTGAGAATCTCCTGGAGGGGGGAGGGCAGGTGCGGGGTGGGAGCAATCTGCCGGAGGGGAAGGGCAGGTGCGGGCAATCTCCTGGAGGGGGAGGGCAGGTGCGGGCAATCTCCTGGAGGGGAGGGCAGGTGCGGGCAATCTCCTGGAGGGGGAGGGCATGGCGGGAGGGTGCGGGCAATCTCCTGGAGGGGGAGGGGAGGTACGGGTTGTGAGCAATCTCCTGGAGGGGTGGGCAGGTGCGGGGAATCTCCTGGAGGGGGAGGGCAGGTGCGGGGAATCTCCTGGAGGGGGAGGGCAGGTGCGGGGAATCTCTGGGAGGGGGGGCAGGTGCGGGGAATCTCCTGCGAGGGGGGGCAGGTGCGGGGAATCTCCTGGGAGGGGGGGGAGGACAGGTACGGGGTGTGAGCAAAGGGGAACAAAAAAGGGAGGGCAAAAGAGAAAAGGGGGATGTAGGGGGAGCTGGTTGGGCCCAGAGGACGGGGATAATGATGGCGGCAGAGAGACCACATGATTGGACCACACTCAGAGTGTCTGTGGCACCTATGAGATGACTGGGCATTGGGGTGGGGGGGTGGGGTGCCTGTACCTCCCCCCCCCAGTCATGGAGCCCCGGAAGGAAGGTTCCTATTGGCCGGGGTAGCTCACCTTGTGAATCGGATCTCCGCAGACCTGGCACACGAAGGGTTTCTCCCCGGTGTGGGTGCGCATGTGGCGGGGGAGTTTCCGGCCCCGTGGATGATCTTGTGGCAGACGGGACATTCCTGCGGCATCTGCGATCGCCGTTTCCTCACCAGCTTGTCGGTGCCGTCCAGGGAAGAGGCCATCAGTTCCGGGTGCTCGGGGTCCAGGGGCCCCAGGAAGGTCATGTCGGTGGGCTCTTCGTCAGACAGGATTTCGTCGGGTGGAGAAGGGGGGACGAACATGTGCTGGCCCCCCAGGCCGTTGTCGGGGGTGAATCGCTCGTAGTGGAGGCCGCCGTCGCCTGGCGGTAGTTCTGCCGGTGATGCCGCTTCTGCGGGGCTCTCGGCCCTTTCCGTGGAGTCGTCGTCCACGATATACGGACTGCCGTTCTGCGCGGGCCTCTGACTCGGGTTCACCTGCAGGAACTTCCTCCGGCCTTTTCGGGGGGATAAGTTGCACCGGTTTGTGCGGCGCCGGCATGGAATGCACCGGAAGCAGGGAGCTTTCCGGCTCCGGAGGGGGGGCGTGGCATCTTCGCCGTTTTCCTGCATGCCGTAACACTCCAGATATTGCCGCGGCCCGCAGGAAGCCCTCCAGATCTTCGGCGTCTCCGCCCATCTCCTCCCGCCCCCCGTTACATCGCAGGATCTCCACGCAGGCCTCCACCACGCACGGGATCTCCAGGAGGCGCGCGGCGCGCAGCACGTCGCGCATGTTGGCGTTGCTGATGGTGAGCGTGGCGGTGTAGGCGAAGTCCAGGAGGGGCGCCCAGAGCGTCGGGTTTCAGGAAGTCCAGCTGGCAGACGTCGCGGGACGACTTGGTGGGCGGAGCCCCCGTGAACAGCTTGCGGAAATATTGGCTGCAGGCGGCCAGCACGGCGCGGTGGGTGCGGTACTCCAATCCCTGCGTCTTGATGGTGATGTCACACAGCACGCCGCGGTGACGCTGCTCGTTCAGGCAGCTCAGGAGATCGCTGCTGTGTTCCGGGAACGGGATCCCGATCAACTCGTCTTCTGACGTCGCCATCGCCCCCTGCAGGAATCAATTATACAGCATTACTATAATGTCCAGGAGTGACATCACCGCCCTCCAGATATAGTGACATCACCGCCCTCCAGATATACACAGGTGACATCACCGCCCTCCAGATATAGTGACATCACCGCCCTCCAGATATAGTGACATCACCGCCCTCCAGATATAGTGACATCACCGCCCTCCAGATATACAGAGTGACATCACCGCCCTCCAGATATAGTGACATCACCGCCCTCCAGATACAAGATATATTATACAGAGTGACATCACCGCCCTCCAGATATACAGAGTGACATCACTCCCGCCTCCAGATATACAGAGTGACATCACCGCCCTCCAGATATAGTGACATCACCGCCCTCCAGATATAGTGACATCACCGCCTCCAGATATACACAGTGACATCACCGCCCTCCAGATATAGTGACATCACCGCCCTCCAGATATAAGATATATTATACAGAGTGACATCACCGCCCTCCAGATATAGTGACATCGCCGCCCTCCAGATATAGTGACATCACCGCCCTCCAGATATAAGATATATTATACAGGAATGACATCACCGCCCTCCAGATATAATATACAGAGTGACATCACCGCCCTCCAGATATAAGATATAATATACAGAGTGACATCACCGCCCTCCAGATATAAGATATATTATACAGGAGTGACATCATCGCCCTCCAGATATAAGATATATTATACAGAGTGACATCACCGCCCTCCAGATATAAGATATATTATACAGAGTGACATCACCGCCCTCCAGATATAAGATATATTATACAGGAGTGACATCACCGCCCCCCAGATATAAGATATATTATACAGAGTGACATCACCGCCCTCCGGATATAAGATATATTATAGAGTGACATCACCGCCCTCCAGATATAAGATATATTATACAGAGTGACATCACCGCCCTCCAGATATAAGATATATTATACAGGAGTGACATCACCGCCCCTCCGGATATAAGATATATTATACAGGAGTGACATCACCGCCCTCCAGATATAAGATATATTATACAGAGTGACATCACCACCCTCCGGATATAAGATATACAGAGTGACATCACCGCCCTCCGGATATAAGATATATTATACAGAGTGACATCACCGCCCTCCGGATATAAGATATATTATACAGAGTGACATCACCGCCCTCCAGATATAAGATATATTATACAGAGTGACATCACCGCCCTCCAGATATAAGATATATTATACAGAGTGACATCACCGCCCTCCAGATATAAGATATATTATACAGGAGTGACATCACCGCCCTCCAGATATAAGATATATTATACAGAGTGACATCACCGCCCTCCGGATATAAGATATATTATACAGAGTGACATCACCGCCCTCCGGATATAAGATATATTATACAGAGTGACATCACCGCCCTCCAGATATAAGATATATTATACAGAGTGACATCACCGCCCTCCAGATATAAGATATATTATACAGAGTGACATCACCGCCCTCCGGATATAAGATATATTATACAGGAGTGACATCACCGCTCTCCAGATACAAGATATATTATACGGGGGGGCGGGGCTGACTGAGGTCGGTGATGGAGAAGACAGGAAGATCGATCAGATCTGTCAGCAGATAAAGTCGCTGTGTGAAGTTTGCCGCCCCCGCCTTGTACCCGATGATGTCATCACTGTGTGATCTGTGTGTCGGGGAGATGGGGGAGCGATGATCTGCACAACTGATCACATATATGGGCTGAGGACAGATACACCAACATCCTGATATATACACAATGGTCCTGGCTCAGGAGGATGGGGGGGGGTTATATGTCAGGTGTCGGGGTGTATAGGGGGGTTATAGGGGGTTTCATATGTCGGGGGTGTATAGGGGGGTGTATAGGGGGTGTCATATGTCAGGTGTAGGGGGTGTCGGGGTGTATAGGGGGGTGTCATATGTCAGGTGTTGGGGTGTATAGGGGGTGTCGGGGTGTATAGGGGGTGTCATATGTCAGGTGTTGGGGGTATAGGGGGTGTCATATGTCAGTTGTTGGGGTGTCATATGTCAGGTGTTGGGGTGTATAGGGGGTGTCATATGTCAGGTGTTGGGGTGTATAGGGGGTGTCATATGTCAGTTGTTGGGGTGTCATATGTCAGGTGTTGGGGTGTATAGGGGGTGTCATATGTCAGGTGTTGGGGTGTCAGGTGTTGGGGTGTATAGGGGGTGTCATATGTCAGGTGTTGGGGGTGTCATATGTCAGGTGTTGGGGTGTATAGGGGGTGTCATATGTCAGGTATTGGGGTGTATAGGGGGTGTCATATGTCAGGTGTTGGGGTGTCATATGTCAGGTGTTGGGGTGTATAGGGGGTGTCATATGTCAGGTGTTGGGGTGTATAGGGGTGTATAGGGGGTGTCGGGGTGTATAGGGGGTGTCATGTCAGGTGTTGGGGTGTATAGGGGGTGTCATATGTCAGGTGTTGGGGTGTCATATGTCAGGCGTTGGGGTGTATAGGGGGTGTCATATGTCAGGTGTTGGGGTGTCATATGTCAGGTGTTGGGGTGTATAGGGGGTGTCATATGTCAGGTGTTGGGGTGTCATATGTCAGGCGTTTGGGGTGTTGGGTGTCAGGTGTATAGGGGGTGTCTAGGAGGTGTCAGGTGTTGGGGTGTATAGGGTCAGTTGGGGTGTACATGTCAGGTGCGGGGTGTATAGGGGTTGTACAGGGGGGTGTCAGGTGTATAGGGGTGTCTAGGAGGAGGTGTCAGGTGTTGGGGTGTATAGGTGTCAGGTGTTGGGGTGTATAGGGTTAGGGGGTGTACAGGGGGGTGTCAGGTGTTGGGGTGTATAGGGGCAGTTGGGGTGTACAGGGGGGTGTCAGGTGTCGGGGGTGTATAGGGTCAGTTGGGGTGACGTACATCACTCACACACGGGGGGGAGGACAGGAAAGGGGGGGCCATGGCAGACACAGGCAGCGGTTGATGTCACGCCGCGGCGTGGGGGGGGGGGGGCGGGGCGGATCAGGTTGCGTCGGAGGGGAAGACTTCACCCGCCTAGTTACCTGGCAGGAGCCCTCAGCAGGTGTCTTGTTCCAATTAGCACAGCCCCTCCCAAGGCAGCAATGAGGGGCCCCTCCCTGCTGAGGAATGGAGGGCCCCTCCTTGTCAGAGGGGGACAGGACGGACCTGTTGTACCAGGCACGGTGTGACACGCCACAAAGGGTACATAGATGAATGAAGTGTCAGCTCTGTGGATCACGCGGCTGTAGGAAAGGCCGGGATTGGTCCTCATCTCACCGACAATGGACTGGTTGTACCGGTCCCAGCAATCCGTGTCACCGTCTGCCGCCCCCTGGCCCCCTGCCTGGCATCCATGACCGTCCGTACACCTGACACGTCCATCGTCCTGGTGTCATGGAGAGGACCTGTCTAAGGAGCAAAACCTTTCCCCCATACAGCTAAGGCGGGCCCCGAGGGGACATGGAGGAGACATGTGGCCCCCGGCAGACTCTGTAATATTAGAGCGGGGAGTGGAAATGTACAGATAGGACGGGGGGGGGGGGGGCGACATGAAGGGTTAACACGCCTCGGTTACATACGAAGGTTCACACGCCAATTCCCACCGTATCATGTGACTGCGAACGTCATACTCCGAGTGCGATGGAGGAGACCGGAGAGCCGGCGTGTGCCCCGTGCACACGCTACATGTGACGGAACCTTCCATGTACATGACGAAGGCTGCTCTCACACGCATCCGCCGCAGAGGTGGTGACACCGCGATTATTACAGAACACGCCACTGAAAACCGCAACAAAAACGATTCTCGGGCATTTTTTTTACTCCCCAAACTTGTCCCAAAGATGCTGCAAGCCGGAATATTCACCAAAACACCTCCATGTGATCCCAGACATTCACAGTGTGGACATTTGGATGGGGGGAGTAACAGACAGACATTCACAGGTACATTCATACACAGACATTCACATACACGGACATTCACATACACGGCAGGTGGATGGGGGGGGATGGCATTCACATACAGGGGATTCATTCACTTGGACATTCACAGGACATTCACAGGTGGACATTCATAGATGGGTGGGGGGGGGATCACTTGGATGCAGGTGGATGGGGGGGGGGGATCACTTGGATGCAGGTGGACTTTGGGGGGGGGGATCACTTGGATGCAGGTGGATGGGGGGGGGATCACTTGGATGCAGGTGGATGGGGGGGGGCAGGATCACTTGGATGCAGGTGGACGGGGGGGGGGATCACTTGGATGCAGGTGGGTGGATCACTATGGATGGGGGGGGGATCACTTGGATGGGGGGGGAGGGGGGATCACATGGTGCAGGTGGGGGGGGGGGATCACTTGGATGCAGGTGGATGGGGGGGGGGGGTCATTTGGATGCAGGTGGATGGGGGGGATCACTTGGATGCAGGTGGATGGGGGGGATCACTTGGATGCAGGTGGATGGGGGGGGGGGATCATTTGGATGCAGGTGGATGGGGGGGATCACTTGGATGCAGGTGATCACTTGGATGCAGGTGGACGGGGGGGGGGAATCACTTGGATGCAGGTGGATGGGGGGGGGGGGATCACTTGGATGCAGGTGGATGGGGGGGGGATCACTTGGATGCTAGGTGGTGGGGTGGGGGGGGGAAATCACTTGGATGCAGGGGGATCACTTGATGCAGCAGTGGTGCATGGGGGGGGTGGATGCAGGTGGGGGGGGGGATCACTTGGATGCAGGTGGACGGGGGGGGGATCACTTGGATGCAGGTGGACGGGGGGGGATCACTTGGATGCAGGTGGATGGGGGGGGATCACTTGGATGCAGGTGGATGGGGGGGGGGATCACTTGGATGAGGTGGATGGGGGATGGGGGGGGATCAGCTTCACTTGGACGGGGGGGGGGATCACTTGGATGCAGGTGGACATGGGGGGGGGGATCACTTGGATGCAGGTGGATGGGGGGGATCACTTGGATGCAGGTGGACGGGGGGGGGGGGGGATCACTTGGATGCAGGTGGATGGGGGGGATCACTTGGATGCAGGTGGACGGGGGGGGGGGGGATCACTTTGGATGCAGGTGGATGGACTGGGGGGGGGATCACTTGGATGCAGGTGGATGGGGGGGGGATCACTTGGATGCAGGTGGATGGGGGGGGAGGGGGGGGGGGGGTATCCACTTGGATGCAGGTGGACGGGGGGGGGATCACTTGGATGCAGGTGGATGGGGGGGGATCACTTGGATGCAGGTGGTGGGATCACTTGGATGGGGGGGGGATCACTTGGATGCAGGTGGACGGGGGGGGGATCACTTGGATGCAGGTGGATGGGGGGGATCACTTGGATGCAGGTGGACTTGGGGGGGGGGGGGGGGGATCACTTTCTTGCAGGTGGATGGGGTGACACTGTTCCTGGAATGTTCCTTGGTATCGGGGGTTGCGGGGGGTGCCGGGGGGCCCGAGGTGTGAGGATCGGATTGCTGTTCAGTTTCTATCTGAGGTTGTCGGATCACTTTTGCAGTGTCGATATCACTTTCAGGTGGAATACTTTATGGACTGCACCAGATGTTCCCATGCAGGTGGTACGGGGGGGGGGGGGGGGGGGATCCTTGCAGTCGGGCGTCTCAGAACGCGGTTTGTCGCAGGAAGTGACACTCGGGGGTAAAATCCTACGGGTTTCGGTTAATTGTCACCTGATGTTTCTAGATCCGGGTTCTCAGAAAAACGCCGGTTTTGTCGCAGGACACGGCTACGTTGGTCTTCACCAGGTAGAATCGGAAGCTGCGTGTGGAATCATTGGAAACCGAAAGAGAGACCGATTACAACCTGATTGTACGATCGTCTTTGGATTGAACATGGACTATGTGATTGGGCGGGGATCGGGTCTGACAGTACGACATACATACTGCAACCACATTATACAGCACCGCATCCATTAGGGACATCTGCTACAAATATCACCAGATCCATCAGAAGGAGCTGGGTCATCATTGCACCTCGGTCACCGAGCTGCATCTGAAGCCTTCTAATAGAAAGAAACGTTAGAAGGACGTCACAGACTGTAGAAGCAAAAGGATGAACCCGACACCGGGGTCCACATAGGACCGAAAGACGCTGAAAGACCAACCGTACTGATCCCAACAAGCCCCCACCAACTCAGGACCCCTAAACCACATCACAGACGACTACAAGACCATATAAATAAAGGGACCACATTATAGGGACACCAGAGACCACCTGATGATGAGACCACCACCTTCCAAGTCAGTAGACCTCCTCTTCCAGGGTCTTCATTACAAGACCACTTCATACAGGAACTGAGACCACCACTCCCGACTCACAAGACCCCACCTCCCGACTCACAAGACCACCACCTCCCGACTCACAAGACCCACCTCCTCCGAGTCACAAGACCACTTCATTACAGGAACTGAGACCACCATCTCCTGACTCACAACACATCTTCTTCCAGAGTCACAAGACCACTTCATACAGGAACTGAGACCACCACATCCCAACTCACACAACACATCCTCTTCAGAGTCAAAGACCACTTCATACAGGAACTGAGACCACCCCTCCTAATCACACAAGGCCACCACAAGACCTCCCGACTCACAAGACCACCACCTCCCGACTCACAAGACCACCACCTCCCGACTCACAAGACCACCACCACCCGACTCACAAAGACCACCACCTCCCGACTCACAAGACCACCACCTCCCGACTCACAAACTGAGAGACCCTCCTCTTCCAGAGTCACAAGACCACTTCATACAGGAACTGAGACCCACCACATCCCAACTCACAGGACCTCTTTCAGAGTCACAAGACCACTTCATACAGGAGCTGAGACCACCACCTCCCGACTCACAAGACCTCCTCTTCCAGAGTCACAAGACCACTTCATACAGGAACTGAGACAAGACCACTTCATACAGGAACTGAGACCCCACCTCCCGACTCACAAGACCTCCTCTTCCTCACAAGTCACAAGACCACTTCATACAGGAAACTGAGACCACCACCTCCTGACTCACAAGGCCACTCCTCCCAACTCACAACACATCTTCTTCCAGAGTCACAAGACCACTTCATACAGGAACTGAGACCACCACCACCATCACACCCAACTCACAGGACCTCTTTCAGAGTCACACAGACCACTTCATAGAGGAAAAGAGCCCCACCACCTCTCCTGACTCACAAGACCTCTTCTTCCAGAGTCACAAGACCACTTCACATAGGAACTGACACCTCCACCTCCTCCGAGTCACTTCATATAGGAACTGAAGACCACCACTTCTCAAGGCACAAGACCTCCTCTTCCAGAGTCACAAGACCACTTCATTTAGGAACTGAAGACCACCACCTCCCAAGTCACTTCATACAGGAACTGAAACCACCACTTCTCTAGGCACAAGGCCACCTTATACAGGAACTGAAACCACTAGCTTCAGTCAGAGGACAACTTCAAACTGGAACTGAGATGACCACCTCCAGAATCAAAAGGCCACTTCAGGAAACAGAGACCACCTCTTCCAGAGTCACATAACCATGTCATACAGGAAACAGGAGACCATCCTTCTTCCTGAGATCACACAGGCATTTTGCCACCCACCTCACAGAGACCAGTACACCTCTTCTAGAGTCACATAACCATGTCATACAGGAACGGAATCCACCCACACCTCCAGAGTCACAAGACCACCTCTTCTAGAGTCACATAACCATGTCATACAGGAACGGAGACCACCACCTCCAGAGTCACAAGACCACCTCTTCTAGAGTCACATAACCATGTCATACAGGAACGGAGACCACCACCTCCAGAGTCACAAGACCACCTCTTCTAGAGTCACATAACCATGTCATACAGGAACGGGAGACCACCACCTCCAGAGTCACAAGACCACTTCATACCAGAATGGACACCACATGCAGAGTCACTTTATACAGGAACTGAAACCACCAGTTCACAAGTCACAAGACCACTCCATATAGGAACCAAGACCACAACCTCGCAAATCACAAGACAACCTCAAACTCGAACTGAGGTGACCCCCTCCAGAATCAAAAGACCAATTCATACAGAAACAGAGACCACCCTTTCCAGAGTCACATAACCATTTCATGTAGGGATTGAAACCACCACCGACAGAGTCAGAAGGACCACTTCTTACAGGAACTAAGACCACCACCCCCGAGGCACAAGACCACTTCATACAGGAACTGAGACCACCACCTCCAGAGTCACTTCATACAGGAACTGAGACCACCATCTCCAGAGTCACAAGACCGCTTCATACAGGAACTGAGACCACCAATTCCCGAGTCACAAGACCGCTTCATACAGGAACTGAGACCACCAACTCCCGAGTCACTAGACCGCTTCATACAGGAACTGAGACCACCACATCCTATGTCACAAGATCAAAAGACTACTTTGTATAGATAGCAAAACATGTCTTCTTGAGACCACCCATTCCAGAGTCACATAACCATTTAATGTAGGGATTGAAACCACCACCGCCAGAGTCACAAGACCACTTCTTACAGGAACGAAGACCACCATCTCCAGAGTCACAAGACCACTTCTTACAGGAACTGAGACCACCACCTCCCGAGTCACAAGACCATGCTTCATACAGGAACTGAGACCACCACCTCCCGAGTCACAAGACCGCTTCATACAGGAACTGAGACCACCACCTCCCGAGTCAGAAGACCACTTCAAACAGGAACTGAGACCACCACCCTCCCGAGTCACAAGACCGCTTCATACAGGAACTGAGACCACCACCTCCCGAGTCAGAAGACCACTTCAAACAGGAACTGAGACCACCATCTCCAGAGTCACAAGACCGCTTCATACAGGAACTGAGACCACCAACTCCCGAGTCACTAGACCTTCATACAGGGAAACTGAGACCACACCACATCCTATGTCACAAGACCGCTTCATACAGGAACTGAGACCACCACCCCCCGAGTCAGAAGACCACTTCAAACAGGAACTGAGACCACCACCCCCCGAGGTACAAGATCACTTCATACAGGAACGGAGACCACCACCTCCAGAGTGACAAGACTGCTTCATACAGGAACCGAGATCATCACCTCCAGAGTCACTTCAAACAGGAACTGAGACCACCACCTTCCCGAGTCAGAAGACCACTTCAAACAGGAACTGAGACCACCACCTCCCGAGTCAGAAGACCACTTCAAACAGGAACTGAGACCACCACCTCCCGAGTCAGAAGACCACTTCAAACAGGAACTGAGACCACCACATCCTATGTCACAAGATCAAAAGACTACTTTGTATAGATAGCAAAACCATGTCTTCTTGAGACCACCCATTCCAGAGTCACATAACCATTTCATGTAGGGATTGAAACCACCACCGCCAGAGTCACAAGACCACTTCTTACAGGAACGAAGACCACCATCTCCAGAGTCACAAGACCACTTCTTACAGGAACTGAGACCACCACCTCCCGAGTCACAAGACCACTTTATACAGGAACTGAGACCACCACCTCCCGAGTCACAAGACCTCTTCATACAGGAACTGAGACCACCACCTCCCGAGTCACAAGACCGCTTCATACAGGAACTGAGACCACCACCTCCCGAGTCAGAAGACCACTTCAAACAGGAACTGAGACCACCACCTCCCGAGTCACAAGACCGCTTCATACAGGAACTGAGACCCACCACCCCCGAGTCAGAAGACCACTTCAAACAGGAACTGAGACCACCACCCCCCGAGGTACAAGATCACTTCATACAGGAACGGAGACCACCACCCCCCGAGTCAGAAGACCACTTCAAACAGGAACTGAGACCACCACATCCTATGTCACAAGACTACTTTGTATAGATACCAAAACCACATCTTCTTGAGTCACAAGACCACCCTAGGCACATCAACTCCAGAGTCAGCAGAGCCCTCCATAAAGACACCAAGACCACCACCTCAAATCCATTTCACTTACAGATGCTGAGACCACCACCTCAACAGTTGCGAGACCCTCACTTCTAGAACACCACATTATAGAGACCACTTCCTCTGATTAGAAGACCCTATCATACAGACCCAGGTGGTCCTCATTTTCAGAGTCAAAGAACCTCCTTAAAGAAATTCAAGGCCCCCCAACTGCTAAGCTACAAGAAGCCAGCAAAAGGCTACAAGAGCCACATAATGTGAGACCCCCAATCTGTAGATCTCCAAAACTGCTAGAAATGTGAGGCTGTTAGGACCACCATTTCTGTTAGGACCACCATTTTCTGTAAAGGCGGAAGGCAACGTGGAACTATCGATGGATATCAAAGCCTCGTACAAAGGAAACGAAAGCAACAGCACAGCAGATACAACGCACAGATCCCACCGCCTGCTACAAAATGGTGTTCTGGGTCTGAGGGCCATACATGGCCCGGGTCCTCAACTACCACCTCAAAGTCTACCGTTGGCCAAGCGAGGAGACTCGGGTGAGAGACGATGAGGACCCCACCAGGTAAATCTCCCCCATAACTCACCATCCATGGTCCCACCCGTCCCATCACTGATCAGAACGGCCCTTTGGTATGGGTTTGATGGTTCCACTAACCTGCGGCGTGATCCTCGTCCTCCGGTCCCAGTCTCAATGCCTTCGCAAGTCAGATGGTCCCGGCCGATCGCTGCCAACAAGACAAACGACACATTTAAACCCCAAAAAAAATTCCACCCCTTCGAAAAAAAAAAAAAAAAAAACCAAAAATGACAAATCAGAGCTCATAAAAAAAGGCAAATTTTCTCTCTCTGCTTTTGTTTGGTGAAAATGCCGCCCACGAGCAAACTTCCCAGAAGTGTGATGGGGAGAAAGCGCTGCGCCCCCTTTGAAGTTTGGGGTGAGAGGGGGTGGAGGGGAAGAGGAATGGAGGGAGGGGGCGGAGCATCCTTCTACTTGTTTTTCGAGATAAGGAGCTAAAAAAAAAAAAAGAAGAGCGACGACATTTTCCATGCAGCCAGTGCAGGCGCCTCGTACACCTCGAGTGCAAAGAAAGGGCATCCGAGGAGGTGAGGCTCCGGAGCGATCGAACCGCCCACTGCGCACATTTCACCCATAGAAGGCGGCTCCACGACGGATTTACTTCTCTTTACACACAAACACTCCTCACACCTCATTCAGGTGTTCCTCTGATTTCACTGCACACTGTGAGCTTCTCACAATGTGCACTGGAAGCTGCAAGTCAGATAAAGCTCCGCCTCATTTCCTGGCTGGAGGACGACCAGCATCATCTAGCTCTTTCCTCCACAGCCTGACTGTCCCCGGCCCTGCCCCTTTCCTCCCCGGCCTGACTGTCCCCGGCCCTGCCCCTTTCCTCCCCACCTTGACTGTCCCTGGCCCTGCCCCTTTCCTCCCCACCTTGACTGTCCCTAGCCCTGCCCCTTTCCCCCCGGCCCTGCCCCCTTTTCCTCCCCACCTTGACTGTCCCCGGCCCTGCCCCCTTTCCTCCCCAGCCTGATTGTCTCCGGCCCTGCCCCTTTCCTCCCGGCCCTGCCCCTTTCCTCCCCACCTTGACTGTCCCCGGCCCCCCTGCCCCTTTCCTCCCCACCTTGACTGTCCCCGGCCCTGCCCCTTTCCTCCCCAGCCTGATTGTCTCCGGCCCTGCCCCTTTCCTCCCCACCTTGACTGTCCCCGGCCCCCGCCCCTTTCCTCCCCACCTTGACTGTCCCCGGTCTGCCCCTTTCCTCCCCAGCCTGACTGTCCCCGGCCCTGCCCCTTTCCTCCCCAGCCTGATTGTCTCCGGCCCTGCCCCTTTCCTCCCCGGCCCTGCCCCTTTCCTCCCCACCTTGACTGTCCCCGGCCCTGCCTCTTTCCTCCCCACCTTGACTGTCCCCGGCCCTGCCCCTTTCCTCCCCAGCCTGATTGTCTCCGGCCCTGCCCCTTTCCTCCCCACCTTGACTGTCCCCGGCCCCGCCCCTTTCCTCCCCACCTTGACTGTCCCCGGCCCTGCCCCTTTCCTCCCCACCTTGACTGTCCCCGGTCTGCCCCTTTCCTCCCCAGCCTGACTGTCCCCGGCCCTGCCCCTTTCCTCCCCAGCCTGACTGTCCCCGGCCCCCCCCTCCCCAGCCTGACTGTCCCCGGCCCCGCCCCGCCCCTTCCCTCCCCACCTTGACTGTCCACGGCCCCCGCCCTTTCCTCCCCACCTTGACTGTCCACGGCCCCGCCCCCCTTTCCTCCCCACCTTGACTGTCCACGGCCCCGCCCCTTTCCTCCCCAGCCTGACTGTCCCCACCCCTTTCAATCATGGAGGCTCAGCACCCCCATGTGGGCGTTACCTATGCAAATAGAGCCTGCCTAGGAACGCCCACTCCTCCAGATTGACCCCTCACCCATCAAGGCATTTGGATATTTGCATAACTCCTCCCACTGCTTGCATCAGAACTGAGGGCTCTTGAGAAGAGCAGTGAAGCAGGGTGCTGTGATGTTTCCAGGAAGCTATGTACAGCACTCTGCCAGCCCCTCCCAGCAGCCACGATCTGCCTGCATTGCATAGAGAAGCACAGAGACCCAGTGATGACATCCCTTTGGGGGGGGGGGGCAGGTAAGGCAAAATAGAGGGCAGATTAAACTTCATCTTTAAAACATAAAAGGGCCTTGTGAGCCGGTGACGTCAACCTGACTTCCAGTCACGTGGGGGCCCTACTCCCCCCCCAATGACGTCTGAGTGCAGTACAGGGGGTGAGGCTGATCCAGTGGAAACCGCCTTATACAGCCTCTCGCAAATGTTTTAACCCCCCCCCCCCCCCCCCCCCCCGAGGAACCCTTTGAAATCATTTTCTGATCTAGGGGAACCCCTGATAGAAATGATTGGTGCAAAAAAAAAAACCCTTACATTGGTGGCTTGTGTGAAGTACGCCCCCTTCCGGGGGCGGGGAGAGAACGTCCCCCCTTCCGGGGGGCGGGGGAGGTCCCTTTTCCGGGGGCGGGGAGAACGCAGTGGGGAGAAAATGTCCCCCTTCCAGGGGCGGCGAGAATGTCTCAACCACCAGTGAATAGCTGGTTGCTAACGAGCCAGCACCCACCACGTCCCCAACCACCAATGAGTATCTGGTTAAGAAGCCTTCACCCACCACGTCCCCCAACCACCAATGAGTATCTGGTTAAGGATCACCCACCACGCAACCCACCAATGAGTATCTGGTTAAGAAGCCTTCCCCACCACGTCCCCAACCACCAATGAGTATCTGGTTAAGGAGCCTTCACCCACCACGTCCTCAACCACCAATGAGTATCTGGTTAAGGAGCCTTCACCCCCACCCACGTCCTCAACCACCAATGAGTATCTGGTTAAGGAGCCTTCACCCACCACGTCCTCAACCACCAATGAGTATCTGGTTAAGGAGCCTTCACCCACCACGTCCTCAACCACCAATGAGTATCTGGTTAAGAAGCCTTCACCCACCACGTCCTCACCACCAATGAGTATCTGGTAAGGAGCCTTCACCCACCACGTCCTCAACCACCAATGAGTATCTGGTTAAGGAGCCTTCCAGCACCCCACCACGTCCTCAACCACCAATGAGTATCTGGTTAAGGAGCCTTCACCCACCACGTCCTCAACCACCAATGAGTATCTGGTTAAGGAGCCTTCACCCACCACGTCCTCAACCACCAATGAGTATCTGGTTAAGGAGCCTTCACCCACCACGTCTTCAACCACCAATGAGTATCTGGTTAAGAGCCTTCACCCACCACGTCCTCAACCACCAATGAGTATCTGGTTAAGAAGCCTTCACCCACCACGTCCTCAACCACCAATGAGTATCTGGTTAAGGAGCCTTCACCCACCACGTCCTCAACCACCAATGAGTATCTGGTTAAGGATCCAGCACCCACCACGTCCTCAACACCAATGAGTATCTGGTTAAGGAGCCTTCACCCACCACGTCCTCAACCACCAATGAGTATCTGGTTAAGGATCCCAGCACCCACCACGTCCTCAACCACCAATGAGTATCTGGTTAAGGAGCCTTCACCCACCACGTCCTCAACAACCAATGAGTATCTGGTTAAGGAGCCTTCACCCACCACGTCCTCAACCACCAATGAGTATCTGGTTAAGAAGCCTTCACCCACCACGTCCTCAACCACCAATGAGTATCTGGTTGTTAAGGAGCTGGCACCCGCTGTGTCCTTAACAACCAGTGACTCATCTGCTGTTAGTGGGATTCCCCACTGAAAGTAGACTGTAAACAAAAGATGATCCGGCATTAAAAAAACAAAAAAGAAACCACAACATTGGGAGCCTTCACTCCATAGCAGGCATTTCGGGAATCCTGCTGACAGCAGATGAGTTGCTGGTTTTTAGGGACATGGTGGATCCTGGCTCCTTAACAACCAGCTATTCCCTGGTTGCTAAGGACGGGCGGGGTGTGCCGGCACTAAAAATACGAGTTTTCACCACTAAAATCCCGCCTCACTTCAGGAAATAGCGCATGCGGTGTTTCAGGGAGCTATCTGACCACTGATCTTCAAGCGACGTTTCTTGAACTGACACATAGTCTGTGAGGGTGTCAGGACAAGGCTTTGCCCGTTCCGTGTTCTCCTTCACAGTACACAACTGCCGACTACAATCAGTCACTCTGGTTGCCGTTTTCAAACAAATCTCCTATTTTTAAATTGGCGGCTCTTCAGGAGCAGAGACACCGCGGGTCACAAGAGCCTGTGGGGCCCCCGCTGCTACAGCCCAGGGGCCCCCCGAGCCACACGTGGGCCTGCCACGATGCAGAGTGACACCAGGAAAAAAAACGATTCACATGGCAGGAATCTTAATGACCATTATCATCTTCCCCGGCAATTACACAGCCGGATGCCAGAGTATGTCACGGAGCCGGAGCCCCGCAATTATCTCCACAACAAGCCGGGGAGGGGAGGGCCCGCGTCCAGGGAGGTGCCGACGATGGATTCACTTCCCACCTGGCCTGTCACAGAATGGGGCCAACGGTTTCAGGGCACGCCTTCTATTCAAAGCTGGTAAAAATGCCAGGCAGGCTAAAGGGGTATTAAAACTGGTCCTGGCCAACCGCCACCTGGCACCACCCCAGAACAAGCTCAGGTGGTGCGGAACGCCATTTAACCCCTTCAAGGCGAACAGCAAAGAGGAGCACCGGGACAGAGGATGACAGGGACTGCAGGTTCCCTGCGCCGAATCAGGACGACTCGGCAAGGATGTCTTCTCAACCAGGAGTCTGTGCAACCTTAGGGTCCTTCCAGAGGTTACTAGGGGGTCCTTGACCAATGTAAGGGACGTTCTTCCCACTGACCCCCAATGTAAGGGACGACGTTCTTCCCACCGACCCCCAATGTAGGGATTCTTCCCACTGACCCCAATGTAAGGGACGTTCTTCCCACCGACCCCCAATGTAAGGGACGTTCTTCCCACTGACTCCCCCGCCAATGTAAGGGACATTCTTCCCACTGACCCCCAATGTAAGGGGACATGTCTTCCCACTGACCCCCCAATGTAAGGAACATTCTTCCCACTGACCCCCCAATGTAAGGGACATTCTTCCCTGACCCCCCAATGTAAGGGACTTCTTCCCACTGACCCCCAATGTAAGGGACATTCTTCCCACTGACCCCCCAATGTAAGGGACATTCTTCCCACTGACCCCCAATGTAAGGGACATTCTTCCCACTGACCCCCAATGTAAGGGACATTCTTCCCACTGACCCCCAATGTAAGGGACATTCTTCCCACTGTCCCCCAATGTAAGGGACATTCTTCCCCCCACTGACCCCCAATGTAAGGGACATTCTTCCCACTGACCCCCAATGTAAGGGACATTCTTCCCCACTGACCCCCAATGTAAGGGACATTCTTCCCACTGACCCCCAATGTAAGGGACATTCTTCCCACTGACCCCCAATGTAAGGGACATTCTCCCACTGACCCCCAATGTAAGGGACATTCTTCCCACTGACCCCCAATGTAAGGGACATTCTTCCCACTGACCCCCAATGTAAGGGACATTCTTCCCACTGACCACCAATGTAAGGGACATTCTTCCCCCTGACCCCCAATGTAAGGGACATTCTTCCACTGATCCCCAATGTAAGGGACATTCTTCCCACTGACCCCCAATGTAAGGGACATTCTTCCCACTGACCCCCCCAATGTAAGGGACATTCTTCCCACTGATCCCCAATGTAAGGGACATTCTTCCCACTGACCCCCAATGTAAGGGACATTCTTCCCACTGACCCCCAATGTAAGGGACATTCTTCCCACTGACCCCCAATGTAAGGGACATTCTTCCCACTGACCCCCAATGTAAGGGACATTCTTCCCACTGACCCCCAATGTAAGGGACATTCTTCCCACTGACCCCCAATGTAAGGGACATTCTTCCCACTGATCACCAATGTAAGGGACATTCTTCCCACTGACCCCCAATGTAAGGGAACCAGTGAATGGCTGGTTGTTAAGGAGCTGGCACCTGCTGCTTCCTTAACAACCGGCGACTCATCAGCTGTCAGTGGGATTCCCTATTGAAAGCAAACTGTAAACATTTAAAAAAAAATTTAAAAACCCACCATAGCGGACCCCAATCCATGCCAGACCCTTCGGGAATCTCGCTGACGGGGCAGATGAATCATTTTGGGTTTTTTTTTTTTTTTTTTTTTTTTTTAGGGACACGGCAGGCCCTGGTTCCTTAGCAACCAGCTATTCCCTGGTTGTTAAGGACGCAGGCGGGTGCCGGCAATAAAATATCACAAGTTTTCACTTCTAAAATCCCGCATCACTTCAGGGAATAGCGCATACGGCCATTTAGTAGCATTTTTTAGTAGCGGTGTTTGTGAATTGGCCAATTCGTTCCAATCAGCAGAGCTCAATTCAAGGATTTCTGTATGTTACGTGACGTCCTATGGGGCTGAGTATTACCCAGAATCCTCCTGCGCTGATGTCAGACCTGATGGTCTCTGTGCAGCACTGAAGACCCTTTTATAGAATGAACGGGGGGAATCCAGGGGGCACTAATGAATTTGTTGAAGATTGCCGGATATTTCTCAGACCTCTCTTTAATTTTCAATATTCCGAAATCACGTCATTAGTTCTGAAGCACCAGATTGGCTGTTGGAATCCAGGACGCTACCAAAGTCAAGGCGGGGAGGGGATAGGGGGTGCACGATGTCAGACACATATAGGGGTGGCCACTGTGGGGCGTACAGCCGGCCGCCGCGTGGAGGAAAATGGTTCTCTATGCCCAGGTGAGCCCCCCTCCCCCTCACCCACCGCACAAAGGAGCTGAACTGGGCGGGACGCGGCGTTTATGGTCGCAGTTGAAAGGACTTTGGTCAGAGTGTCCTGCCGCTCCCTTCTAGGGGCTCGTAACAACCCCCGGAGCAATGCACGCAACCTGATACAGCGACCTGCTGCTCGTGTGACACCCTGAGGGTCACCTGTCACCCCATAGCCTAGGGAGAGGGTGGGTGACGGCAGCTAAACCTCACAACCAGTTATGTTGTCTACACTGCGGAATAACCAGACACCCACAAACACCTTGCGAGGCCCAGGAGATGGTCGGCTATTGTCCCACAAAGTGCCATGACACCACCATTCATCTGGGTATTTCTTCAATAAGGGGTCACCTACTCCTCCACCTAGAGTTCACCATGACACATCATCAATCCCTCCAACCCCGACAAACACACTGAGATCAAAAGGAGGAGAGATTGTGGACATCTGCAGACATCTTTTAAGAAGGTCGCCCAACACTCTGCTGACTAAGACGAGGGCCGCCCAACCCTCCGCCGGCCGAGAGAAGACCAGGCCGCCCAACCCTCCGCCGGCCGAGAGAAGACCAGGCCGGCCCGAGGGAAGACCAGGCCGGCCGAGCCGAGAAGACCAGGCCGCCCAACCCTCCGCCGGCCGAGAGAAGACCAGGCCGCCCAACCCTCCGCCGGCCGAGAGAAAGACCAGGCCGCCCAACCCTCCGCCGGCCGAGAGAAGACCAGCCGCCCAAACCCTCCGCCGGCCGAGAGAAGACCAGGCCGCCCAACCCTCCGCCGGCCGAGGAAGACCAAGACCAGGCCGCCGAGGGAAGACCAGGCCGGCCGAGGGAAGACCAGGCCGCCCAACCCTCCGCCGGCCGAGAGAAGACCAGGCCGGCCGACCCTCCAGGCCGGCCGAGGGGAAGACCAGGCCGCCCAACCCTCTTCCGCCGGCCGAGAGAAGACCAGGCCGCCCAACCCTCCGCCGGCCGAGAGAAGACCAGGCCGCCCAACCCTCCGCCGGCCGAGAGAAGACCAGGCCGCCGAAAGCCCTTCGCCGGCCGAGAGAAGACCAGCCGCCGCCCAATCCAGGCCGCCCGAAACCCTCCGCCGCCGAGAGAGAAGACCAGGCCGCCCGAAAGCTTCTCCGCCGGCCGAGAGAAGACCAGGCCGCCGCCCAACCCTCCGCCGGCCGAGAGAAGACCAGGCCGCCCAACCCTCCGCCGGCCGAGAGAAGACCAGGGCCGCCGCCCAACCCTCCGCCGGCCGAGAGAAGACCAGGCCGCCCAACCCTCCGCCGGCCGAGAGAAGAAGACCCAGGCCGCCCAACCCTCCGCCGGCCGAGAGAAGACCAGGCCGCCCAAACCCTCCGCCGGCCGAGAGAAGACCAGGCCGCCCAACCCTCCGCCGGCCGAGAGAAGACCAGCCGCCCCGCCCAACCCTCCGCCGGCCGAGAGAAGACCAGGCCGCCCAACCCTCCGCCGGCCGAGAGAAGACCAGGCCGCCCAACCCTCCGCGGCCGAGAGAAGACCAGGCCGCCCAACCCTCCGCCGGCCGAGAGAAGACCAGGCCGCCCAACCCTCCGCCGGCCGAGAGAAGACCAGGCCGCCCAACCCTCCGCCGGCCGAGAGAAGACCAGCCGCCCCAACCCTCCGCCGGCCGAGAGAGAAGACCAGGCCGCCCAACCCTCCGCGCCGGCCGAGAGAAGACCAGGCCGCCCAACCCTCCGCCGGCCGAGAGAAGACCAGGCCGCCCAACCCTCCGCCGGCCGAGAGAAGACCAAGCCGCCCAACCCTCCCCCGGCCGAGAGAAGAGACCGAGGCCGCCCAAAACTCTGCCGACTAATAGAAGAAAGGTCTCCAAACATTTTGAAAACTAATAGAAGGGGTCCCCCAAAACCCTCTCAACCAATAAAAAGGTCACCCAAAACTCTGTTGACTATAGAAGAGGTCCCCCCAAAACGCTGAAGATATTAGAAAAGGTCCCTCAAAACTATGCTTAATAGAAGAGGTCCCCCAAAGCTCTACAGAATAACGGATGTACCCAAAACTCTAACTACTAATAAAGAGGTCCCCCAAAACTCTGCTGAGCAACAGAAGAGGTCCCTCAACTCTGCAGCACTTTTAATGTAGAGAAAGGAGCTGAACCCCCTCCCCCCCCTTCCCGAAAAAATCCACACACATATAATGCGAACATATGGGAACCATCCTGTAGGATGATGTGGCCAATGTCAGCTCTAACTGTGCAATGCCAACCACAGACGGTAAGACTTGGATCTGCCCAATTCACACCATGGACATGTAATAGGAGAGCCGCCCTGTCTAGGATTGTCGCACCCTCAGCACAGCCCCCCCCCCCCCCCCCGGACATTTCCCCTTCACTGAAACCTTTCCATGTCCATCTGGTATTTTATACCCAGTAATGCCACCACTGGGTCTCTGAACTTCTCTATGCAATGCAGGCACATCATGGCTGGTGGGAGGGGCCAGCAAGGGGGCTGTACTTAGTTTCCTAAAAACATCACAGCCCCCAGCCTCAGTATTCCTCTCAAGAGTCCTCAGCCCTTGTGCAAGCAGTGGGAGGAGTTATGCAAATATCCAAATGCCTTGATGGGTGGATGTCAGTCTGGAGGAAGGGGCGGTCCTAGGCAGGCTCTAGTTTAACGCCCGCATGTGATGCTGAGCCGCCATGATTGAAAGAACTGCCCCCCCCCCCCCCCCCCCCCCCCCCCCCCCCCCCAACCCCCCCCCCCCCCCCCCCCCCCCTTATGAAAGGGGTGGGGCCAGGGACGGTCAGGCTGGCGAGGAAAAGGCTAGATGATGCTGGGTGTCCTCAAACCAGGAAATGGGGGGGGGGGGGGTTCTGTTAATGAAAGGGGCGGGGCCAGGGACTATCAGGCTGGGAAGGAAAGTGCTGGATGATGCTGGAAGTCCTCCATCCAGGAAAGGAGGCGGGCTCTAATGAATGATAGGGGTGTGGCCAGGAACAATCAAGATGGAGAGGAAACGGCTAGATGATGTTGTACGTCCTCCAGCCAGGTAAAGAGGCGGGCTCTAATGAATGAAAGGGGTGGGCCAAGGTCAGTCAGGCTGGGGAGGAAAGCGCTAGATGATGCTGGACGTCCTCCAGCCAAGGAAATGGGGCGGAGCTCTGACTGGCAGCAGCTTCTAATGCACATTGTGAGAAGCTCCCAGTGTGCGGTGACAAAGGAAGCCATTCCAGTCCGGGGGAGGAGCCAGTACACCTGTGCAAGACTGAGGGGGAGGAGCCGCTACACCTGTGCAAGACGCAGGGGGAGGAGCCGCTACACCTGTGCAAGACGCAGGGGGAGGAGCCGCTACACCTGTGCAAGACGCAGGGGGAGGAGCCGCTACACCTGTGCAAGACGCAGGGGGAGGAGCCGCTACACCTGTGCAGGACGCAGGGGGAGGAGCCGCTACACCTGTGCAAGGACTGCAGGGGGAGGAGCCGCTACACCTGTGCAGACGCAGGGGGAGGAGCCGCTACACCTGTGCAGGACTGAGGGGGAGGAGCCGGTACACCTGTGCAGGACTGAGGGGGAGGAGCCGGTACACCTGTGCAGGACTGAGGGGGAGGAGCCGGTACACCTGTGCAGGACTGAGGGGGAGGAGCCGGTACACCTGTGCAAGACTGAGGGGGAGGAGCCGGTACACCTGTGCAAGACTGAGGGGGAGGAGCCGCTACACCTGTGCAGGACTGAGGGGGAGGCCGGGCCCCCCCATGATGATGGGCGCAGGTTCTGCCATCACCGTCCTCCTCCTTTCCTTCCATTCCTCCTCCCTACCACCTCTGCCTGGAGTCCTCGCCATGCCACCCCTTTAGCCGCCCCCTCCCCCCCCGCTCTGGAGTGACACGTCAGCGGCTCTCTGTGGAGCGTTTTCTTTGGGGGGGGGGGGGTCCTGGATTTTGCATCTTTCAGTAGGGGGGCCGCATGCCGCCTCACACCTCGAAACATCTGCAGGAACAGAAGCTGGGGGGGGGGGGGGGGGGGGGGGGGGGGGGTGGAAAAAGCACAAATGCAAAGCAGGATATTAAAACCTGGGTGCCTGGCTGGGGGGGCGGCAGGAGGGGGTGCAGCAGAGGACGAGGCGCTCCCCCCCCCCCCCCCGGGACAAGGTGAGGGGGACAGGTAGACTGAGCACACACAACGCCCTGTTGGCACGGAGAACCAGGATGCTGGCAGCTCGCCCCCCCCCTCCCCCACCTCCCTGGCAAAGTCCCACAAGAAAGCCGTGTTTACCCGCAGGAGACGAAACGTCCTGGGGGGGGGGGGCACAGGGAGGGCGAGATTCCTCCGACACCCCCCCTCCCCAGACACTGCAAGCTTGTTCCGAAATAAAAAGGGGAACTGCGACCCTCGGGCATGTGACCCGGCCAGCCACCACAGGGGTCATGTGATTAGAGTGTCAGCTCTGGGGGTGGGGGCGCACAGACCACGGGTGGTGATAAGAGGGCAGATGGGTGAGGCCGCTCACACTGGAGGATTGTGGGTGAGATACCACCGCTGAGTCACATGCTGAAGAAATATCCCCCTCCAGAGGACATGGCCCCCCCCCCCGGGGCCGCCCCCCCCGCGCCCAGCCCCCCCCCCGCGCCCAACCCGTGTCGCAATGGTGGTTGTGAGTCAAAGTGAGAAGTCTGAGCGGAGGTGAACCACAAACTGCAGCCTGACACCACACGGGGGGTCTCCGGGGAGGGGGGGGGTACTACAATGTCACAACAGTGAGACACCACCCTACAGCTGCACTGCTCAGCGACACTTCACTGCAATATACAGTCAGCTCTGTGTAATGGGTGCTCAGTGACACCTCAGTGTAGGGAGGTGAGCTCTGTGTAATGGGTGCTCAGTGACACCTCAGTGTAGGGAGGGAGCTCTGTGTAATGGGTGCTCAGTGACACCTCAGTGTAGGGAGGGAGCTCTGTGTAATGGGTGCTCAGTGACACCCCAGTGTAGGGAGGGAGCTCTGTGTAATGGGTGCTCAGTGACACCCCCCCAGTGTAGGGAGGGAGCTCTGTGTAGTAGATGCTCAGTGACACCTCAGTGTAGGGAGGGAGCTCTGTGTAATGGGTGCTCAGTGACACTTCCCAGTGTAGGGGGTGGGGAGCTCTGTGTAATGGGTGCTCAGTGACACCTCAGTGTAGGGGGTGAGCTCTCTGTGTAATGGGTGCTCAGTGACACCTCAGTGTAGGGAGGGAGCTCTGTGTAATGGGTGCTCAGTGACACCTCAGTGTAGGGAGGGAGCTCTGTGTAATAGATGCTCAGTGACACCTCAGTGTAGGGAGGGAGCTCTGTGTAATGGGTGCTCAGTGACACTTCACTGCACATATACAGTCAGCTCTGTGTAATGGGTGCTCAGTGACACCTCAGTGTAGGGAGGGAGCTCTGTGTAATGGGTGCTCAGTGACACCTCAGTGTAGGGAGGGAGCTCTGTGTAATGGGTGCTCAGTGACACCTCAGTGTAGGGAGCTCTGTGGGTGAGCTCTGTGTAATGGGTGCTCAGTGACACCCCAGTGTAGGGAGGGAGCTCTGTGTAGTAGATGCTCAGTGACACTCAGTGTAGGGGGGGAGCTCTGTGTAATGGGTGCTCAGTGACACTTCAGTGTAGGGGGGGAGCTCTGTGTAGTAGATGCTCAGTGACACCTCAGTGTAGGGGGTGAGCTCTGTGTAATGGGTGCTCAGTGACACCTCAGTGTAGGGAGGGAGCTCTGTGTAATGGGTGCTCAGTGACACCTCAGTGTAGGGGTGGGAGCTCTGTGTAGCTCTGGGTGCTCAGTGACACCTCAGTGTAGGGAGGGAGCTCTGTGTAATGGGTGCTCAGTGACACCCCAGTGTAGGGAGGGAGCTCTGTGTAGTAGATGCTCAGTGACACCTCAGTGTAGGGAGGGAGCTCTGTGTAATGGGTGCTCAGTGACACCCCAGTGTAGGGAGGGAGCTCTGTGTAGTGGATGCTCAGTGACACCTCAGTGTAGGGAGGGAGCTCTGTGTAGTAGATGCTCAGTGACACCTCAGTGTAGGGAGGGAGCTCTGTGTAATGGGTGCTCAGTCAGTGACACCCCAGTGTAGGGAGGTGAGCTCTGTGTAAGCTCTGTGGGTGCTCAGTGACACCCCAGTGTAGGGAGGGAGCTCTGTGTAATGGGTGCTCAGTGACACTTCAGTGTAGGGGGTGAGCTCCGTGTAATGGGTGTCAGTGACACCTCAGTGTAGGGAGGGAGCTCTGTGTAATGGGTGCTCAGTGACACCCCAGTGTAGGGAGGGAGCTCTGTGTAATGTGGTGCTCAGTGTAGGAGGGAGCTCTGTGTAATGGGTGCTCAGTGACACCTCAGTGTAGGGAGGGAGCTCTGTGTAATGGGTGCTCAGTGACACCTCCTCAGTGTGCTCAGTGACACCTCAGGGGGGGAGCTCTGTGTAGTAGATGTGCTCAGTGACACCTTCAGTGTAGGGGGGGAGCTCTGTGTAATGGGTGCTCAGTGACACCTTCAGTGTAGGGGGGGAGCTCTGTGTAATGGGTAGTGACATGAGCTCAGTGACACTTCAGTGTAGGGGGGGGTGAGCTCCGTGTAAGTGTAGGGGGTGGGTGCTCAGTGACACCCCAGTGTAGGGAGGGAGCTCTGTGTAATGGGTGCTCAGTGACACCTCAGTGTAGGGGGGAGCTCTGTGTATGGGTGCTCAGTGACACCTCTGTGTGTAATGGGTGCTCAGTGACACCTCAGTGTAGGGGGGAGCTCTGTGTAGTGGGTGCTCAGTGACACCTCAGTGTAGGGAGGGAGCTCTGTGTAATGGGTGCTCAGTGACACCTCAGTGTAGGGAGGGAGCTCTGTGTAATGGGTGCTCAGTGACATCCCCAGTGTAGGGGGGGAGCTCTGTGGTAGTGGGTGCTCAGTGACATCTCTGTGTATGGGGAGGGAGCTCTGTGTAGTAGGGGAGCTCTGGGATGCTCTGTGTAGTGGGGATAATCGTTCCATCTAGGGTGCAGCTCTGTGTAATGGGTGCAGTGAAATGTGTGTGGTGCTCAGTGGCCCCAGCAATGTCTGGCTGGTTGGGATGCTCTGTGTAATCAGGGTGGGACACCCCGGAGACCAAACACTCGCAGAGAAGGTCTCCACCAAGCACCGGGCAGATAGGTTGGCGGCAGATAAGAGCTCTGTGGTGAGCGGGGCGGGGCAGATAAGGACACCTCAGTGTAGGGGGGAGCTCTGTGTAGTAGATGCCAGTGACTCTCCTCTGTGTAATGGGTGCTCCCCTCACCCCCCCCTCAGTGACACCCCCCCCCCAGTGACACCAGTGTAAGGGGTAAGCTCCCTTCACAGAGCAGTGTAGGGAGGGAGCTCTGTGTAATGGGTGCTCAGTGACACCCCAGTGAGTTAGGGAGGGAGCTCTGTGTAGAGGGTGCTCAGTGACACAGCCTGCATGGGTCTCAGTGACTGCTGGGACCCCCTGTGTGTAGCTCTAAGGGTGTAGGGTCACCACCCCCCTGTGTAATGGGTGCCCAGATGCTGATCCACACAGGACTGACACCCCAGTGTAGGGAGGGACTCTGTGTACCCTCAGTGACACCTCAGGGAGGGACTGTGTAATGGGTGTCACACCTCAGGACTACATCTCTGTGTAGGGAGGAGCTCTGTGTAGGGAGGGAGCTCTGTGTAGTGGGGATAATCCCCCTGGGTGCAGCGCCCACCCAGGACTACTCGCAGAGAAGGTCCCCCCCAACACACACGTGCGGGCCGGGGGACTACTACCCCCCCCCCCCCCCACACAGGACTACTGGGACCCCCTGTGTGTACAGTCACCACCCACACAGGACTACTACCCCCCAACCCCCCCAACACACACAGGACTACTACACAGGACCCCCCTCCCCCACACAGGACTACTACCCCCCCAACACCACACAGGACTATACCTCACCCCCCCCCCACACAGGACTACTACCCCCCCCCCACACAGGACTACTACCCCCCCCAACACACACCCCCCCCTACCCCCACACCCCCCCCAACACCACCCCCCCCCCACACAGGACTACTACCCCCCCCCCCCACACAGGACTACTACCCCCCCCCAACACACACAGGACTACTACCCCCCTCCCCCACACAGGACTACTACCCCCCAACACACACAGGACTACTACCCCCCAACACACACAGGACTACTACCCCCCTCCCCCACACAGGACTACTACCCCCCCCACACAGGACTACTACCCCCCACACAGGACTACTACCCCCCCTCCCCCACACAGGACTACTACCATACCCCCCTCCCCCACACAGGACTACTACCCCCCCCTCCCCCACACAGGACTACTACCCACCACACAGGACTACTACCCCCCACACAGGACTACTACCCCCCACACAGGCTACTACCCCCCCAGCACAGGACTACTCCCCCCCCCCCCCACACACACAGGACTACTACCCCCAACACAGGAATACCCCCCACACACACACACACACACGACGAATCGCTGTGCGGCGGGGGGCGCTCTGCTCCTTCGTAGCCGGCGGCGGGGGGCGCTCTGCTCCTTCGTAGCCGGCGGCGGGGGCGCTCTGCTCCTTCGTAGCCGGCGGCGGGGGGCGCTCTGCTCCTTCGTAGCCGGCGGCGGGGGGCGCTCTGCTCCTTCGTAGCCGGCGGCGAGGGGGCGCTCTGCTCCTTCGTAGCTGGCAGCGGGGGGCGCTCTGCTCCTTCGTAGCCGGCGGCGGGGGGCGCTCTGCTCCTTCGTAGCCGGCGGCGGGGGGCGCTCTGCTCCTTCGTAGCCGGCGGCGGGGGGCGCTCTGCTCCTTCGTAGCCGGCGGCGGGGGGCGCTCTGCTCCTTCGTAGCCGGCGGCGGGGGGCGCTCTGCTCCTTCGTAGCCGGCGGCGGGGGGCGCTCTGCTCCTTCGTAGCCGGCGGCGGGGGGCGCTCTGCTCCTTCGTAGCTGGCAGCGGGGGGCGCTCTGCTCCTTCGTAGCTGGCAGCGGGGGGCGCTCTGCTCCTTCGTAGCCGGCGGCGGGGGGCGCTCTGCTCCTTCGTAGCCGGCGGCGGGGGGCGCTCTGCTCCTTCGTAGCCGGCGGCGGGGGGCGCTCTGCTCCTTCGTAGCCGGCGGCGGGGGGCGCTCTGCTCCTTCGTAGCCGGCGGCGGGGGGCGCTCTGCTCCTTCGTAGCCGGCGGCGGGGGGCGCTCTGCTCCTTCGTAGCCGGCGGCGGGGGGCGCTCTGCTCCTTCGTAGCCGGCGGCGGGGGGCGCTCTGCAGGGCCGAGCAGTGAAAGGGTTACTCCGGTGATGCTGGGTGGCAGATCCCTGGCTGTACTCCACCTACGGCTCAGGCCGCACCCACTAACCAGACTGGTTTTCCCGAGCTCCAGAGAATCCCTGCAGGGCCGCTCTCGTTCAAGATGGGCCAGGTGGGCACACACCCCTCGCTTCCTGCTCTGAGGACACCTTTCCCGCATTCCTGCCCCGAAACTGGCGGAGCGCAACAATTGCGCAACATCCTACGCAGCAGCAACGCATGACCCTGTCCATATCTGTGTCACCGAATGCCAACTCATAGGCTGCGTACCGCCTTCACGTGAGAGATCTCATCCAAAATAATACCCCAAGAACCAATGGGGGCGCACCGCGGGTGTGCAGACTGCCCTACAGGCACATCGACAGCCCAACAGGCACCGCGGGAGCAAACTGCGGCCCTTTGATGGCTTTTATCTGGCCCTTGGGGCACTATTCCTGCCACTGATACCAATGATGGGGCACTATTCCTCCCACTGACACCAATGATGGGGCACTATTTCCTCCCACTGACACCAATGATGGGGCACTATTCCTCCCACTGACACCAATGATGGGGCACTATTCCTCCCACTGACACCAATGATGGGGCACTATTCCTCCCACTGACACCAATGATGGGGCACTATTCCTGCCCACTGACACCAATGATGGGGCACTATTCCTGCCACTGACACCAATGATGGGGCACTATTCATCCCACTGACACCAATGATGAGGCACTATTCCCCCCACTGACACCAATGATGGGGCACTATTCCCCCCACTGACACCAATGATGGGGCACTATTCCCCCCACTGACACCAATGATGGGGCACTATTCCTCCCACTGACACCAATGATGGGGCACTATTCCTCCCACTGACACCAATGATGGGGCACTATTCCTCCCACTGACACCAATGATGGGGCACTATTCCTCCCACTGACACCAATGATGGGGCACTATTCCTCCTCCCCTACTGACCACCAACCCAGAGAAAAAGTTTATTCTAACTGATGCCAGGACACAGTCTACCCCCACTGGCCACATACCAGGACCCAGAAGACTGAAGGACAGTAAACTGGCCCTTTGTTTGGAAAGCTTGGAGACCCCTGCCCTAGAGGAACCTTGAAACACAAAATGCTTAGGTCCCAGGGGACCCCTTATAAAATGAATTCCCTGTAGTGAGTGGGAAAGACACCCCTTTACGGTGGAGATTAGAATGCCAGGTCACAGGCAGCCAAAAAAGGTCACCGGTGGCCTGTAGCTGGCTCTGCTAAGTGGTGTTGACCTCAGAGATACCTGTGCACCTTCCAGTAGGAGGTCAATTAGCCTAGGGTTCCTCCAGAGGTTGCTAGGGGCTCCTTGATTTGTGGAACCCTGGTTGAGAATAGCTGGTCTAACCCCTCACCAAACCATCCACAACGTTTCAGATGAAGACACAATAATAAGTGCTTAGGTCCCAGGGGACCCCTTATAAAATGAATTAGGGGGCACTCCGATTAGGAAGCCTGGAAGACGCTGAAGGCATCTGAAGAAGAGTCAGAACTTTAGAACGTGCCAATGTGGAGCCAACCTTATTCCTCCCACTGACACCAATGATGGGGCACCATTCCTTCCACTGATACCAATGATGGGGCACTATTCCTCCCACTGACACCTATGATGGGGCACTATTCCCCCCACTGACACCAATGATGGGGCACTATTCCTCCCACTGATACCAATGATGGGGCACTATTTCTCCTCCCACTGACCACCAACAAAGAGAAAAAGTTTATTCTAACTGATGCCAGGACACTTTCTAGCCCCACTGGCCACATACCAGCCCCCCGGAAGACTGAAGGACAGTAAGCTGGCCCTTTGTTTGGAAAGCTTGGAGACCCCTGCCCTAGAGGAACCTTGAAATAAATGCTTAGGTCCCAGGGGACCCCTTATAAAATGAATTTAGGGGGCACTCCGATTAGGAAGCCTGGAAGATGCTGAAGGCATCTGAAGAAGAGTCAGAACTTTAGAACGTGCCAATGTGGAGCCAACCGTATTCCTCCCACTGACACCAATGATGGGGCACTATTCCTCCCACTGACACCAATGATGGGGCACTATTCCTCCCACTGACACCAATGATGGGGCACTATTCCTCCCACTGACACCAATGATGGGGCACTATTCCTCCCACTGACACCAATGATGGGGCACTATTCCTCCCACTGACACCAATGATGGGGCACTATTCCTCCCACTGACACCAATGATGGGACACTATTCCTCCCACTGACACCAATGATGGGGCACTATTCCTCCCACTGACACCAATGATGGGGCACTATTCCTCCCACTGACACCAATGATGGGGCACTATTCCTCCTCCTGACCACCAACCCAGAGAAAAAGTTTATTCTAACTGATGCCAGGACACTGTCTACCCCCACTGGCCACATACCAGGACCCCAGAAGACTGAAGGACAGTAAACTGGCCCTTTGTTTGGAAAGCTTGGAGACGCCTACCCTAGAGGAACCTTGAAATAAATGCTTAGGTCCCAGGGGACCCCTTATAAAATGAATAAGGGGGCACTCCGATTAGGAAGCCTGGAAGATGCTGAAGGCATCTGAAGAAGAGTCAGAACTTTAGAACGTGCCAACCTTAGACGGGACAGCCCACTTATTGTCAAAAAGAGGAGTAAAGGTGCCTTCAATATGGCCGACTCTCTCATCGTAGTAAGTTTTTTATTTTTGGAACTGGTTCTACGAGGCGGTTGGTCTTCCCGTCTCTCGCTGTGGTGGTAACCAGACGATGGCCCGGCGCGAGGCAAGGCTCCAATGGTCCCCGCACAGATTTGGAAGAGAACTCCGAGGCTCGATAAATATTTTATCTACAAATGATACAGCGTTAATGCAGGAAGCTCATGAAACATGCAGGAGGAGCGAGAGCGTACCAGTTTCTTCAAACGGGAGGAGAAGGAGCATCAGAGGGGATCGGGGGAAGAGAAGATTATAAGCTCTTGGGTCAAGCGAGAGTCACGGGAGATAATAAGGCGCTCGCCGTATGAGACGTCCCCGGGAATGAAGTCTGACTGGAAGGACTGCGGCACGTCATCACCTGACCTTATTCCGCGGACCTGAATCCTGTCTGGGCGACTACAACACACAACAAATACACTCTTACATAATTATGATAATCCGGGAACACCCTCACCGGGACAGAATAAACTCATTTACAGCGGTGATGTCATCAGAGGGGGGGGGGGATAGCGGCTTCAATGACACCTTCTAATAATGTGAGGCATGGTGAGGAACCAGTGGTGGTCAGTGTAGGTGATATAGGGGACCCCCCCAACCGCAGCCCCCCACAACAGAATCAAAATATTCAGTCCTACCAAAGATGAAGAGACAGAGGACATACTATGTTGGGGACATATTCCAAGTGTGGATGGAGACTGAAATGATGCTGCAGGAGACATTTAGAGACTGAGGACATGCTAGAAGTGTAGTTGGAGACTGGAGATATGCTGCAGGAGACAGACTGGGGACATGATCCACATGTGGATGGAGACTGGAGATATGCTGCAGGAGAGACAGGGACATGATCCACATGTGGATGGAGAATGGAGATATGCTGCAGGAGGCAGACTGGGGACATGATCCACATGTGGATGGAGACTGGAGATATGCTGCAGGAGGAGACAGGGACATGATCCACATGTGGATGGAGACTGGAGATATGCTGCAGGAGAGACAGGGACATGATCCACATGTGGATGGAGAATGGAGATATGCTGCAGGAGACAGACACGGGGGACATGATCCACATGTGGATGGAGACTGGAGATATCCTGCAGGAGACAGACTGGGGACATGATCCACATGTGGATGGAGACTGGAGATATGCTGCAGGAGGCAGAGACGGGGGACATGATCCACATGTGGATGGAGACTGGAGATATGCTGCAGGAGACAGACTGGGGACATGATCCACATGTGGATGGAGACTGGAGATATGCTGCAGGAGAGACAGGGGACATGATCCACATGTGGATGGAGACTGGAGATATGCTGCAGGAGGAGAGACGGGGACATGATCCACATGTGGATGGAGAATGGAGATATGCTGCAGGAGACAGACACGGGGGACATGATCCACATGTGGATGGAGACTGGAGATATCCTGCAGGAGACAGACTGGGGACATGATCCACATGTGGATGGAGACTGGAGATATGCTGCAGGAGCAGAGACGGGGGACATGATCCACATGTGGATGGAGAATGGAGATATGCTGCAGGAGACAGACACGGGGGACATGATCCACATGTGGATGGAGACTGGAGATATGCTGCAGGAGACAGACTGGGGACATGATCCACATGTGGATGGAGACTGGAATATGCTGCAGGAGGACAGACAGGGGGGACATGATCCACATGTGGATGGAGACTGGAAATATGCTGCAGGAGGCAGAGAGGGGGGACATGATCCACATGTGGATGGAGACTGGAGATATGCTGCAGGAGACAGACTGGGGACATGATACAAGTATAGTTGGAGACTGGAGATATGCTGCAGAAGACACAGACGGGGGACATGATCCAAATGTGGTTGGAGACTGAAATGATGCTGCAGGAGACTGAGGACATGGATGGAGACTGGAAATACACTGCAGGAGACATAGACGGGGGGACATGATCCACATGTGGCTAGAGACTGAAATTATGCTGCAGGAGACATTTGGAGACTGAGGACATGCTGTAAATGTGGGTGAAGACTAGAAATACACTGCAGGAGACAGACTGGGGACATGGTCCACATGTGGATGGAGACTGGAGATATGCTGCAGGAGACAGACTGGGGACATGCTAAAAGTGTGGCGGGAAAATGGAACTATTCCGTGGAAGAGAGAAATTGTGTGATTGGAAGCTGCAGGAGAAAGAGACTAGGGACATAATCCACATGTGGTTGGAGACTGAAATGATGCTGTGGGAGACATTTGGAGACCGAGGACATGCTGTAAATGTGGTTGGAGACTGGAAATACACTGCAGGAGACAGAGAAGGGGGACCTGATCCACATGTTGATGGAGACTGGAGATATGCTGCAGGAGACAAACTGGGGACATGATCCAAGTGTGGTTGGAGACTTAAGACACTCTCCAGGAGACAGAGACTAGGGACATGCTGGAGGGGGGGGGGGTTGGACACTGGGATTATGCTGCAGGATACAAGACTAAGGACATGATCCACATGTGGTTGGAGACTGAAGATATGCTGCAGAAAATAGAGATGGGGGGGGGGTGATCTAAGTGTGGTTGGAGACTGAAAACACACTGCAGGAGGAAGAGACTGAGGATTTGCTGCAAGGGAGGGTTGGAGAATGAAGATCTGCTGCAGGGGAGAGAGAATAGGAACATGGATACAAGTGCAGCTGAAGACTGCAGGAGATGGAAAATGGGGACATGATCCAAGTGTGGTTGCATACTTGGGGGGGGGGGGGGGGGGGGTTGGAGACTGGAAATATGCTGCAGGATACAAGACTAAGGCCATGATCCACATGAGGTTGGAGAGAGGAGATATGCTGATGGGGTCTTAGAATGGAGACATTACCTAAGTGTGGTTGAAGGCTGCAAGAAGATGGAGACTAGGGGCGTGATCCAAGTGTGGTTGAAGGCTGCAGGAGATGGGAACTGGGGGCATGATCCAAGTGTGGTTGGAGCCGGTGGGGGGGGGGGGGTTGGAGTCTGAAGATAAGCTGCAGGATACAAGACTAGGTACATGATCCACATTTGGTTGGAGAGAGGAGATATGCTGCTGGGGGTCTTAGAATGGAGACAATATGGAGACAATACCCAAGTGTGATTGAAAGCTGCAAGAAAGAGACTGGGGGCGTGATCCAAGTGTGGTTGGAGATGGGGGGGGGGGGGGGGGGTTGGAGAGTGGAGATATGCTGCAGAGGGCAGGGATTGGGGACATGATCCAAGTGTGGTTGGAGAGTGGAGATATGCTGCAGTTTTGGGCAGGGATTGGGGACATGATCCAAGTGTGGTTGAGTGTGGTTGGAGAGTGGAGATATGCTGCAGAGGGCAGGGATGGGGACATGATCCAAGTGTGGTTGGAGTGAGGAGATATGCTGCTGGAGACTTAGAATGGAGACAATACCCAAGTGTGATTGAAAGCAGCAAGAAATAGAGACTGAGGTCGTGATCCAAGTGTGGTTGAAGGCTACAGGAGATGGAAACTGGGGGGGTGATCCAAGTGCGGTTGGAGACCAAAAACACACTGCGGGAGACAGAGACTGAGGTTATGCTGCAAGGAAGGGCTGGAGACTGGAGATCTGCTGCAGGATAGAAGACTGGTGGTATGATCCAAGTGTGGTTGGAGAGAGGGATATGCTGCTGGGGACTTAGAATGGAGACAATACCCAAGTGTGGTTGAAGGCTGCAAGAAATAGAGACTGGGGGCGTGATCCCAAGTGTGGTTGAAGGCTGCAGGAGATGGAAAACTGGGGGGGTGATCCAAGTGTGGTTGAAGGCTGCAGGAGATGGAAACTGGTGGGCGTGATCCAAGTGTGGTTGGAGACCAAAAACACACTGCAGGAGACAGAGACTGAGGTTATGCTGCAAGGGAGGGCTGGAGGCTGGAGACAGATAGAATAGGGACATGATCCACATAGTGGTTGGAGGGAGATCTGCTGCAGGGGACACGAGAATATGGACATGATCCAAGCGTGGTTGGAGACTGGAGATCTGCTGGAGGAGATGTTGGAGACTGGGATTATACTGCATGAGGCCTCTACCATTACAGCTCCTGTCCTTACTATTGGCTACTGGGACCGATCGATTGCTCCAGGAGCACCGTGTACTATCCGCCATTTTGAAACGAACCTTACTCTGGAAGCCATTGTGGCTCGGAGAACGAGGCGGTTCGGTGCGCTCGCCATTTCAAAAATTCTCACAAAAAAAAAAAGTCCTTCTGATGTTCGATGGATATCCCAATTTTGGGCGGACACATCTCTAAGGGGCTCTGGGGACCGGGTCTCCGTACCGAAATCGCCATCTCCACCCACCCAACCGTTTTGTAGGGGGTCCTCATCCAGGCCGCTGGACACTCCGATTGCAGAGCCCTCGTCCCAGACGTCTGGAATGGGCTATACGCCAACAGGTGCCTCGGCCTACCAAGCCCCGCCCATAACGAAACGATCGGTTTGGCATGAATTGGGATGTATTCCCTGCAGAATTATTCTTCGCATTCACGGGATCGGACGCATAACAAACTCATTTGCAAATATTGCAGGAAGCAGCTGACGTGGTAACCGGGTGGCTTGCGTTGGTTATGGAGTGGGAATCTGGCAGCGCAAGAAGAAATGCCAGGGGCCCCTGGGGAGACTCGGAGCCCTCATGCAACACTTGTACGTATTGCACACTTGCGGCAGCTGGAGGTCCCCAGGCCCTTGTATGATGAGAGCAGCTCCCTGTTCAAAGATTTCTCATCCATTTCATCATCTCACTCCCCCACTACGACACCTGCAAGATACCTGGGGGCCCCACGGGGCATCAACCTGCCCACATCTGCCGGCCAGGGAGATGAAAAACCGAGCAAGAGATTCCAGACCAGCTACAACAGTGATCATCGCTGCCTGCCAGTACACGATGCACCAATCAATGCCGACGTGTTCTGGTCACATGCAGGATCCTTCCTTCTCACCTGGACTACGGAAAACGACTTCCCAACGTGAAGGAAAAATATACAATTTGTGAACTTCTGACCATCACACCCTGGTGTACACACGAGCTTGTTGGACATCCCATTTCCAGAATCATGGCCTTTATTATGGAGTCCCCCCCCCTTTGTGGACATAACATCCTGCACTTCTGGGAAGACATTTCACAAGATTTTGGAGGGCATCCTTTGGAATATTTGTCCATTCGGGAGGTCAGGTACTGATGTTGGATAAGAAGACTTGGCTCCCATGTTGGGCACCAAAAGAAGACCTGGTATCTCAATCAGTATTCCAGACCTCCCAAAGATGTTCAATAGGGTTGAGGTCAGGGCTTTGTACAGGACACTCATGTTCCTCCAGGACCTCAAAAACCTTTGGGATGAGAAGACCTCTTCCCAAAAATGTTCAATAGGGTTGAAGTCAGGGCTTTCTACAGGACACTCGTGTTCCTCCAGGACCTCAAACTTACTGAATACCTTTGGGATGAGAAGACTCTTCCCAAAGGTGTTTCATCGGGTTGAATCAGGGCTTTGTACAGGACACTCATGTTCCTCCAGGACCTCTACTGAACACCTTTAGGATGAGAAGATCTCTTCCCAAAAGGTGTTCCATAGGGTTGAAAGTCAGGGCTTTGTACAGGACACTCATGTTCCTCCAGGACCTCAAACCTACTGAACACCTTTGGGATGAGAAGACCTCTTCCCAAAAGGTGTTCCATAAGGTTGAAGTCAGGGCTTTGTACAGGACACTCATGTTCCTCCAGGACCTCAAACCTACTGAACACCTTTGGGATGAGAAGACCTCTTCCCAAAAGGTGTTCCATAAGGTTGAAGTCAGGGCTTTGTACAGGACACTCCATGTTCCTCAAGGATCCTCAAACACCTTTGGGATGAGAAGACCTCTTCCCAAAGGTGTTCCATAGGGTTAAGAGCATTTACTGATGTTGGATAAAAAGACCTTGTACCAAATGTCTTCCAAACATACGGTTGAGGTCAGAGCTTTGTGCAGGACACTAGAGTTCCTCCACAACAAAACTGGTCATCCATGTCTTTATAGGGAGCTGGCTTTGTTTACACAGGAGAACAGTCATGGTGGAACATGAAAAGGGTCTTCACCAAAAACTGTCATTACAAAGGTTGGAAGAACACAATTGTCTACCGTGTCACTGGAAAATACAATTTCACGCACCTATCGGACTGTAGGAGTGTGTGAAGGCACCGTCTAACCTGAAATAAGGTTTGGGCCTTCTAGATTTCCAACCAACCACCTCCGCATCTTCCATCAAGATAGAATGACCAACCACAAGGATCTCACCTTATCTACAGTAGTAGGAAGTCCCATTCATCTGGACTTGTTCTCAAATGTGGAAGATGTTCTTTAGCTTCTCCAGAAGTGACTTGGGAGAAGCTACAAAACGTCTTCAACATTACAGAACAAGTCCAGGTGGATGTGACCTACTGCTAGCTATACCATGACCTAGATAAATGAGAATCTTCAGACACTTTAAACCCCGCTCCTCCTACCATGCAGCCTACTTCTACACCGTGGCAGATATTTGGTGCTCAATCCAAATCACCACTGGACTGCCTCCACCTCTCGACACCTTGCCATAATCAAAGGAGAAGTTTCCTATGGACCCACTGTCTAATGCACGGTTTGGAATCCCCACCTTCTATGAAGGAAACAATGGGGCACCTTCTTCCTACACCTCTACTATCAACCCACCTTCATCCTCGTCCTCTGCTGACCTTTTCTTCTTTCTTTCTCACCTCTTGTTCCCTTTATCCTGGATCTACACGTGAAGCTACTAATAGCCTACAATTGCACAACCTTCTGTTTTCACAGTAACCACTCCCCATGAGTCTAACATCTTGTCCCCAGCCTGATTTATACTGCTGGAACTCCTCGCGATGTTCATTTTTGTCCAGCCATTCTCAACCAGAGTTCTTCCAGAGGTTTCTAGTGGTTCCTTGAGTTGTGCCTGATGGACTTCCACCTGATGATGGCTACACAGTTTCTTGAATAGCGGCTGTGGCTGAAGGCTGAATTGGACCTCCCACCCGATGATGCCTACATAGTTCCTTGGGTAGTAGCTGATGGACCTCCTAGCCAATGACGCCTACATAGTTCCTTGAGTAGAGGTTGTTGCTGATGGACCTTCCATCCAATGATGCCTACATAGTTTGTTGAGTAGAGGCTGTGTGATGGACCTCCCACCTGATGATGGCTCTCCCACCTGATGATGGCTACACAGTTTCTTGAATAGAGTCTGTGGCTGAAGGCTGATGGACCTCCCACCTGTTGATGCCTACATAGTTCCTTGGGTAGTTGCTGATGGACCTTCCATCCAATGATGCCTACACAGTTCCTTGAGTAGAGGCTGTGTGCTGATGGACCTCCCACCTGATGATGCCTACATAGTTCCTTGAGTAGAGGCTGTGGCTGATGGACCTCCCACCTGATGATGCCTACATAGTTCCTTGAGTAGAGGCTGTGGCTGATGGACCTCCCACCTGATGATGCCTACATAGTCACTTGGGTAGAGGCTGTAGCTGATGGACCTCCCAGCCAATGATGCCTACATAGTTCCTAGAGTAGAGGCTGTGGCTGATGGACCTCCCACCCCAATGGATGCCTACATAGTTCCTTGAGTAGAGGCTGTGTGGTTGATGGACCTCCCACCTGATGATGCCTACATAGTCACTTGGGTAGTAGCTGATGGACCTCCCAGCCAATGATGCCTACATAGTTCCTCGAGTAGAGGCTGTGGCTGATGGACCTCCCACTCCAATGATGCCTACATAGTTCCTTGAGTAGAGGCTGTGGCTGATGGACCTCCCACCTGATGATGCCTACATAGTTCCTTGAGTAGAGGCTGTGGCTGATGGACCTCCCAGCCAATGATGCCTACATAGTTCCTAGAGTAGAGGCTGTGGCTGATGGACCTCCCACCCCAATGATGCCTACATAGTTCCTTGAGTAGAGGCTGTGGTTGATGGACCTCCCACCTGATGATGATAGTCCTACATAGTTCCTCGAGTAGAGGCTGTGGCTGATGGACCTCCCACCTGATGATGCCTACATAGTTCCTGAGTAGAGGCTGTGGCTGATGGACCTCCCACCTGATGATGCCTACATAGTTCCTTGAGTAGAGGCTGTGGCTGATGGACCTCCCACCTGATGATGCCTACATAGTCACTTGGGTAGTAGCGGATGGACCTCCCAGCCAATGATGCCTACATAGTTCCTAGAGTAGAGGCTGTGGCTGATGGACCTCCCACCCCAATGATGCCTACATAGTTCCTTGAGTAGAGAGGCTGTGGCTGATGGACCTCCCACCCCAATGATGCCTACATAGTTCCTTGAGTAGAGGCTGTGGTTGATGGACCTCCCACCTGATGATGCCTACATAGTTCCTCGAGTAGAGGCTGTGGCTGATGGACCTCCCACCCGATGATGCCTACATAGTCACTTGGGTAGTAGCGGATGGACCTCCCAGCCAATGATGCCTTCATAGTTCCTTAAGCAGAGGTTGATGGACCTCCCATCTGACGATATCTACATAGTTCCTCGAGTAGAGGCTGTGGCTGATGGACCTCCCACCTGATTATCCCATCTCCCATCTGACGATACCTACATAGTTCCAAGACCAACGTCATTTGGCAGAGCCAGCAGCACGACATCACTGACCTTCATAGCTGTCCCTAAGGGGGGACATTTTACCCCACTGGCCCCCCAATGAATTTGTTCTAGCGAGGATTTTCCAACATCTAAAATGATTTCAAGGGTTTCTCTGGAGTAAAAAGGCAGAGAAAGGCTGTTCCACGCAACGTTTATCGATCGTCATGGAGATGGACACCCCTCCGTCCTTGAGGCCTCAGCCCAGATGTCTGATGTCAGCTGTGTAACTTTCCATCTAGATATGGCCTCCTCCTGGTCGGATTTTCCATGGAGGCCCCTCTTTGCCCTGACTGCGGGTCCACACCGATCTACACGTTCGCTGCTTTTCGAATGAAAAACGATCAAAATAAAGTAAATGGAAAAAAAAAAAAAAAGTCGGCTGATCGAGTGTGAAGGTAAAACTGTGGGTTTTTTTTTTACTATTTCACCCCAAAATGTCCTCAACTTTCCATTCGAGGTGCCCACACAAGTCACAATCTGATGGTAGACTTCCTGTTCCTGCCAATGTTCTAATCTGATCGTTCAGTTCCATGCAAATTGTTTTTTGTTCAATTGCGCCAGGAACCTTCTGATTGGATCAAAACGAAATAATCGATCGGACAAGACCACACCCACATCGCCCCGTCCCATATGTACCGATCTACAACTCGTCTCAAACCAGAATAATCGATCAGACAAGACCACACCCACATCGCCCCGTCCCATATGTACCGATCTACAACTCGTCTCAAACCAGAATAATCGATCAGACAAGACCACACCCACATCGCCCCGTCCCATATGTACCGATCTACTACAACTCATCTCAACAAACAGGAAATACAACAGGAAGTGACAGCTGTCACCAGAAGAGGCCACCTCCATTAGGTTTCCCCTCACTTCCTGTTCTGGAAATACAACAGGAAGTGACAGCTGTCACCAGAAGAGGCCTCCTCCATTAGGTTTCCCCTTACTTCCTGTTCTGGAAATACAACAGGAAGTGACAGCTGTCACCAGAAGAGGCCTCCTCCATTAGGTTTCCCCTTACTTCCTGTTCTGGAAATACAACAGGAAGTGACAGCTGTCACCAGAAGAGGCCTCCTCCGTTAGATTTCCCCTCACTTCCTGTTCTGGAGATACAGCAAGGAGTGACAGCTGTCACCAGAAGGAGTTCGCCCCCATTAGATTTCCCCTCACTTCCTGTTTTCGGGATACAACAGGAAGTGACAGCTGTCACCAGAAGGAGTTTACCCCCATTAGATTTCCCTTCACTTCCTGTTCTGGAGATACAACACAAAGTGACAGCTGTCACCAGAAGAGGTCTCCTCCATTAGATTTCTCCTCACTTCCTGTTCTGGAGATACAACAGGAAGTGACAGCTGTCACCAGAAGAAGTCTCCCCATTAGATTTCCCTTCATTTCCTGTTCTGGAGATACAACAGCAAGTGACAGCTGTCACCAGAAGGAGTTCGCCCCCATTAGATTTCCCCTCACTTCCTGTTTTCGGGATACAACAGGAAGTGACAGCTGTCACCAGAAGAGGCCCCCATTAGGTTTCCCCTCACTTCCTGTTCTGGAGATACAACAGGAAGTGACAGCTGTCACCAGAAGAGGTCTCCATTAGATTTCCCCTCACTTCCTGTTGTGGAGATACAACACAAAGTGACAGCTGTCACCAGAAGAGGTCTCCTCCATTAGATTTCTCCTCACTTCCTGTTCTGGAGATACAACAGGAAGTGACAGCTGTCACCAGAAGAAGTCTCCCCCATTAGATTTCCCTTCATTTCCTGTTCTGGAGATACAACAGCAAGTGACAGCTGTCACAAGAAGGAGTTCGCCCTCATTAGATTTCCCCTCACTTCCTGTTCTTGAGATACAACAGGAAGTGACAGCTGTCACCAGAAGAGGCCCCCATTAGGTTTCCCCTCACTTCCTGTTCTGGAGATACAACAGGAAGTGACAGCTGTCACCAGAAGAGGTCTCCATTAGATTTCCCCTCACTTCCTGTTGTGACAAAGTGACAGTTGTCACCAGACGATGTCCCCCCCATTAGATTTCTCCTCACTTCCTGTTTTGCTTACAATGTAACATTTTGGATTTCCCATCACTTCCGGTCATAACAATGACTGATTCGCTGATTGGGAATCTCCACACCAGCATCCTATTGGATGGCAATGAAAACCCATCAGGCGTCCTCACCCATTCCTAAATATAGAAATTCACAACAACACGGAAAGGAATCTGGGGGACGCAACGCGCTGGGGCTCAGAGTAAAACCCTAGGGCCAACATCTCTCTATCGGGGGAGGGGGGGACCCCCACACACCAATTATCAGATGGCACAGTGGAGACCACATCAAAGTCACATGACCCGAGTCATACCGATCCTTGGGATCCCCGTCCCCCGAATTCTCTGGGAATGCAAAAAAACAAGACTCAGCAGGACTATAAATGCGGGGACGTACCACGATTCTGGGGCCACATCAGCTCAGACCGCCATAGGGCCCCCAGCCTCGTCAGTGGAAGGGGAGAAATGGCCACATCTAGCCGTGACAAATAATGCAGCTCGACTCACGAGCAACCCAACCCCCGCTGAACCCGCCCATTGGGCACCCTACAAGGAATGCGCTATGAGGGGCCCCTCCCCCCCGCAGACCTCAAAGTGCGCGCCCCCCCGCCGTCACGTCGGTTACCGGTGACCAGGATTGGACTGACAACTCATGGGGCCCCTAGGCAATAGGGGATCATGGGGCCCCTGTGTGCATGCCCACACTCAAACCACACCCAAGAAAGCCTATGAAAGGTACCCGGGGGCATCTCATGGGGCCCCCTACTGACCCCGGGCCCTCAGGCAGTGCCTGAGCACCAGAATGGTCAGTCCGCCCCTGCCGGTGACGTTTATCCTGCCCTATGAAGTCGGAGATCCCGCAGGTGTATACGGACAGGGCTGGCAGGTGTGGGAGGGGCATTTACAGCACAGTCGGGGCCCCCCGGGGGAGGGGGGGTTCCAGTCATGGGCCCACAGACAGGGAGTGGGATCAGTGCCAAACCAACGCCATAGGAGGCCAGCACAGAGCCACGGGGGCCCGGGACCGGAGTCACACAGCAGCTTTTTAGGGGGCTGCAAGGGGCAATCAGAGGAGACCCGGCTCTCACTCACCCCATCAAAGTCACATGACCAGAGTCATGCCGATCCTTGGGATCCCCATCCCCCGAATTCTCAGAGAATGCAACAAACAAGACTCAACAGGACTCAGGAGGCCAGCACAGAGCCACAGGGGCCCGGAGTCACACAGCAACTATTAAAGGGGACTGCAAGGGGCACGGCAAGGGCCCCAAATATTCCCGTAATTGTTCTACCTATTGCAATGCGGTCATACACATACATCTACCACGGAGGGCCCGGGGCCCCTCATAAGGTCACTCTAGGAAACGGACTACACTACAGAGAAGCGGGGCCACCCGAACGTCCAATCGCAGCCGCCCCCCCCCCCCGGGTCCCCCGAACATCCAATCACAGCCCACAGGGACCGCTGAGCACCCCATTACAGCCCCCCCTCCCCCCAGAGAGGGCTGACAAGCGTCTGACAGTTCGGGTTGCTCGTGTAATTCTCTCGCTGTGTCATCACCGCCAAACACGCCGATTATCGCCCCATTAACACGGCACACGCCTTGGCCCTAATCCGCCGAAAAAAAAAGAACACGCCGGGATGAGGAAACCTGAAGACGCAATCACCTGGAATCTGCCAGATCCAGTCCGCGGTGTCACCACCCGCCGCCGCAGGAACATGCAAAGCAGCCGGGGACGGCCCCCGCAAGGGAAAGATCTGGTTACCGGCCAGGAAGACACGAAGATCCTCGGCGGCTCCTCGCACTGTGGCCCCGGGAAGGGGGGGGGCCCATTATGTACATCCTGGAACGTGATATTTTTATACATTGTATGACCCAGGAGCTAGCACTCCATTTGGATGTCATGGCGGCCAAGAAGACCGCCCCCCCCCGCAAGGGAAAGATCTGGTTACCGGCCAGGAAGACACAAAGATCCTCGGCGGCTCCCTCACACTGTGGCCCCGGGAAGGGGGGGGGGGGGCCCCCATTATATACAACCTGGAACGTGATATTTTTATACATTGTATGACCCAGGAGCTAGCACTCCATTTGGATGTCATGGCGGCCAACAAGCCCCGCCCCCCCCCCCGCAAGGGAAAGATTTGGTTACCGGCCAGGAAGACAAAGATCCTCGGTGGCCCCTAGCACTGTGGCCCCGGGAAGGAGGAGGAACGATGGGGGGCCCCCCATTATATACATCCTGGAAAGTGATATTTTTATACATTGTATGACCCAGGAGCTAGCACTCCATTTGGATGTGATGGCGGCCAACAAGACCGCCCCCCCCCCCCCCCCCTGCAAGGGAAAGATCTGGTTACCGGCCAGGAAGACACGAAGATCCTCGGCGGCTCCTAGCACTGTGGCCCCGGGAAGGAGGGGGAGGGGGGGGGGGGGGAACGATGGGGGGCCCCCATTACATACATCCTGGAAAAGTGATATTTGTATACATTGTATGACCCAGGAGCTAGCACTCAGTTTGGATTTGAAGGCCGGCCACCGTACAGGGAAGTCCCAGACATGGCTGACGGATATTTTCCAGCATCCTGGATGACTTATTAAATTTAAAAAAAAAAAAAAAAAAAAAAAAAAAATGTGGTGACGGGATTTGAATTGCTGGCACATACAAGGACAGAGAAATTGTACGAGATGCGGGGACAGAGCGGCCCGCACGCACGGCGGTGAGTCAGCACGCACAGCGGCGGCGGCGGCGAGTGTCACCCGTCCTGTTTGAGGAAATGGTAAATAAGTCGTTCCCACCCCTGTAATTACAGCTCATTATCTGACACACAGACCCCTCCCAAAAACACACAGCACCCTTCCACCAACCTGGGCCGAGCCCCCAGCGGCACCTGAGGTGGGGGGTTGGGGGAAGGAGGGGGGGAGGAGGGGGGGAAATCCAGAGGGTCCGGTCAGACCTGACTCCACTGTCAGCGTGCTCTGCAGACGGCTGGGGGCGGGGGGGGGGGGGGTTGCGCCTTTAAGAGGTCTGTCAGTTAAAGGACTTCCTTATCTGTGTGCTGGAGGGTGTCAGGACCTCCGGGCTGTGTACACATACCCGCCGCCACGCCGCCTGTGTAGACGTCAATACAGCCCGCCAAACCGCTGTGACCACCTCCGCCCGGAGACCGCGCCGTGTACCCGCAACTCCCGCACCTCTCCCCCCCCATCAGGAGTCTAGAAACTGCCATCGACCACGTATAAAGTGCGACCAACGCAAGGCGTCCATTTGTAACGCAGTGTACACGTAACTGCCACTGTATACACGGCGCCAAACCGGCTGTGACCACCTCCGCCCAGAGACCGCGCCGTGTACCCGCAACTCCCCCCCCCCCCCCCCCCAATCAGGAGTCTAGAAACTGCCATCGACCACGTATAAAGTGCGACCAATGCAAGGCGTCCATTTGTAACGCGGTGTACACGTAACTGCCACTGTATACACGGCGCCAAACCGGCTGCGACCATCTCCGCTCGGAGACCGTGCCGTGTACCCACAACTCCCCCCCCCCCCCCATTAGGAGTCTACAAATTGCCATCGACCACGTATAAAGTGCGACCAATGTAAGGCGTCCATTTATAATGCGGTGTACACGCACCTGCCACGGCACCGCGCCAAACCGGCTGTGACCATCTCTGCCCGGAGACCGTGCCGTGTACCCGCAACTCCCGCACCCCCCCCCCCCCCCCATCAGAAGTCTAGAAACTGCCATCGACTACGTATAAAGTGCGACCAATGCAAGGCGTCCATTTGTAACGCAGTGTACACGTAACTGCCACTGTATACACGGCGCCAAACCGGCTGCTGGAGACCGTGCCGTGTACCCGCAACTCCTGCACCCCCCCCCCCCATTAGGAGTCTAGAAACTGCCATTGTTCCTTATAAAAAGTGTGACCAATGTAAGGCATCCATTTGTAAAGCGGTGTACACGTAACTGCCACTGTATACACAGCGCCAAACCGGCTGTGACCGTGCCGTGTACCCGCAACTCCCACACACCCCATTAGGAGCCTAGAAACTGCCATCGACCACGTATAACGTGCAACCAATGTAAGGCGTCCATTTATAACACGGTGTACACGTAACTGCCACTGTATACACGGCGCCAAACCAGCTGTGACCACGTCGGCTCCTGAAAACCGTGCCGTGTACCCGCAACTCCCACCAACCATTAGGAGTCTAGAAATTGCCATCGACCACGTATAAAGTGCGACCAATGTAAGGCATCCATTTGGAACGCAGTGTACACGCAACTGCCACTGTATACACCGGGCCAAACCGGCTGCGACCACCTCCGCCAGGAGACCGCGCCGTGTAACTGCAACTCCCACCAACCGTTAGGAGTCTAGAGCCCCCTATAAAGCGCAACACGTATCAAGCGGCCATTTCTAATGCAGTTTTTAAAATCAGCTGAAACGCGGCGGCCATCTTTAAAGTGTACCCCCTGCCGCCCGAAGATCTGTTGGCCATCTTTAATGAGGCGGAGCGACGTCTGCAGGTCGGCCATCTTTGTATAAAGCCAGCTGTTGCGGGTTAAACATCCGGACAGCCATCTTTAATGCGGTAATAAGCGCGGTACCTTCAAAGTGAAACTTGAGTCGGCCATTTTAGTGCATCGTGTCACGCGGGATTAATGAAGCTAAACTTCTGTCGGCCATCTTTAATATGGTCATGTGACATCTACAACGTAACGCCGTTTAAAGTGTGTGCTGTCTGTGCCGCCCAAACAACTTGTGTCGGCCATCTTTAATGCGCATCCCATCCGCCATCTTTTAAATGCGCCATCCGTAAAACCTGTGTCGGCCATCTTTAATGCGCCATCCGTAAAGCCAAAACTTTGTCGGCGCCATTCTTTAATGCGCCATCCGTAAAGCCAAACTTGTGTCGGCCATCTTTAATGCGACATCCGTAAAGCCAAACTTGTGTCGGTCGGCCATCTTTAATAAGCCATCCGTAAAGCCATGCGCCAACTAGCCAAACTTGTGTCGGCCATCTTTAATGCCATCCATAAAGCCAAACTTGTGTCGCCATCTTTAATGGGAAATCCATCTTTAAATGCGAAATCCATAAAGCCAAAAAGTCGGGCCATCTTAAATGCGACATACCCAAAACCCAAAACTGTGTCGGCCATCTTTAACCCGGTATAAATGCACAGCATTTCCAGAACTATACTTGAGTCGGCCATCTTTAATGTGATAGAACGTGTGGAATCTATAGGGGTAAACTTGTGTCGGCCATCTTTAATGTGGTATAACGCAAAAAATCTATAGGGATAAACTTGCGTCGGCCATCTTTAACATGGTAAAACGCACAGCATCTATAGGGCTAAACTTGCGTCGGCCATCTTTAACATGGTAAAACGCACAGCATCTATAGGGCTAAATTGCGTCGGCCATCTTTGACGTGGTATAATGCACAACGTTTATAGGCCTAAACATATGTCAGCCATCTTTACATGGTATAACACGGCATATATGGTATAAACGCCTGTCCGCCATCTTTGTTGTGGTGTAAACGCACAGTATATATGGTGTAAACGCCTGTCCGCCATCTTTGTTGCAGTGTAAACGCATGTCCGCCATCTTTGGTGATAAAACGCACGGTATATATGGTGTAAAACGCATGTCCGCCATCTTTGTTGCGGTGTAAACGCACAGTATATATGGTCTAGTATAAAGGCCTGTCCGCCATCTTTGTTGCGGTAGTAAACGCACGGTATATATGGTGTAAAGGCCTGTCCGCCATCTTTGTTGCGGTGTAAACGCACGGTATATATGGTGTAAACGCATGTCCGCCATCTTTGTTGCGGTAGAAACGCACGGTATATATGGTCTAAAGGCCTGTCCGCCATCTTTGTTGCGGTGTAAATGCACGGTATATACGGTGTAAACGCATGTCCGCCATCTTTGTTTTGCGGTAGAAACGCACGGTACGAACGACCAGAATCTTTCCTCCATTTCTGACATCACGTATAAAAACGCACTGCCTCCAAACCGCATTTCTTTCGCTCGTCTCCATCGCCGGCGTCCATAAGCCCAGCGCGTCAGATGGCCGAAAAGGGTCAGGCAGAGGGCAGTCGGCGGCGCTCTCAAACCGTGCCCTCTCCCCCCGTCCCCGAATAATCGCGCGCCAGATCCGCCGGGAGGTGGGATCCCGTGTCCTCCTCCGCAAATCCACCGCGACCTCCATCGCTAAAGACCCCCTCAACAGCCTGCCGTCAGCAAGGAAAGCCGGGATTAGCGCAGGTTTATCCGCACAGGGAGGGGCCACCAGGCAAAGGTGACAGGGGGGGGGGGGGGGTAAAGACTTCATTAACCCCTTCCTCCCCCCCCCCTCCCCCCCCCCCCACCACCCAATACCCGATCCGGAGGAGGCGGAGCTACAATGCAGAACGTCAAGTTTTTGTTTCATTTTACCAATAGCAGAAATACAAAAGAGAAAAAAAATTTTTTTTTTCAAAGGGGAATATTGAAGCAGAAGTTCACAGAGGGGGAGGAGCCGAGAGCGAGTGTCAGCTCCTGGGGCAAAGGCAGGTGGATGGGAAGGGGGGGGGGGGGGGGTAGAGCGCCTGGAGCCACAAAGGTGACAAATATTTGAGAGAAATGAATCCAAATGTAACAAACATCCTGTTTAGAAACAATGTATCAATTTCTGTATGACAGAGAGAGTCCTGCAGACAGAGAGAGACGCAACAATGTAACAATTAGACAACAGAAATGGATCCAAATGTCAGAAAAAGAGCAGAAATGTCTGGCTGGTTACATAGTAATAATAAAGAAAAGGGAGAGACGCAAGCAACAATGTAACAATTAGACAACTAGGAATGTATCAGTATTCTGTATGACAGAGATCGGGAGAGACGCAACAATGTAACAATATTCTGTATTACAGAGAGAGTCCTGCAGACGGGAGAGACGCAACAATGTAACAATATTTTGTATTACAGAGTCCTGCAGACGGGAGAGACGCAACAATGTAACAATACTTTTTTGATTACAGAGAGAGTCCTGCAGACGGGTTACATAGAATAATAAAACAATGTAACAATATTCTGTATTACAGAGAGAGTCCTGCAGACAGATCGGGAGAGATGCAACAATGTAACAATATTCTGTATTACAGAGTCCTACAAACAGGGGAGAGACGCAACAATGTAACAATTAGACAACTAGGAATGTTTCAGTATTCTGTATGACAGAGATCGGACAGAGAGACGCAACAATGTAACAATTCTACAACTAGGAATGTATATTCTGTATTAGAGATCATCCTGCAGATAGGGGAGAGACGCAACATGTAACAATTAGACAACAGAAATGGATCCAAATGTCAGAAAACTAACAAAAATGTCTGTCTGGTTACATAGTAAATAACAAAAACAAGGGAGAGACGCAACAATGTAACAATTCTACAACTAGGAAAAATGTATGATTCTGTAATTACAGAGATATTCCTGCAGACAGAGATGCAACAATGTAGCAATTCTACAACTAGAATGTATGAATGACTCGGAGCAGGATGGAACGGGGGGGGGGGTTACACGGGGGGGGGGGGGGGGGGGTCACACAGGAAAGAAATGTATTGATGACTACAAAGTAATACAATTTATACAACAAAAAAGAAATGAAATGTAAGGAATATTCCACATGACGGGGGGGGGGGGGGGGTGTAATGGGGGGGTTATTGGACAATGTATCAATCTGCAACACTGGAGGAATTCTATGAAGGAATGCAATCTGCAGGGAAGATGTAGGAGGGTGGGCAGGCGTTGGCGGGGGGGGGGGGGGGGGGGGGGTGATAAGGATGGGGGCCGGGGGTAAAGTCTGCAATATGGCACAGCAAAATCATAAAACTAGGCGGGGGTCCGGTGAGGGTGGGGGTCCGGTGAGGGTGGGGGCAGGGCCATAAGGGGGGGCAAGAAGAAGGAGTAATTCCCTCCAAATGAAATAGCTAAGGGGGGATCGGGGGGGGGGCAAGGTGAGGGTGTAGAAGAGGGGGGGAGGGGGTTATACCTGGCACTGATGCCAATGCGGGGGGGGGGGGGGTCACACATCTTCAGGACCCTCTGTGCTGGGGTGACAGATGGTAGAGTTGGGGGGTCTGATCTCAGAGGGCCCATCCTGGGTGTAGGGGGGGGGGTCTGAGCTGGGGGGAGCATATGTGGGGGGGGGAGCTGGGGCGGGGGGGGGGGTCTGATCTCAGAGGGCCCATTTCTGGTGTTGGGGGGGGTCTGATCTGGGGGGACATCCTGGTTGTTGGGGGGGGTCTGATCTGGGGGGGTATCATGTGTTGGGGGGGTCAGATCTTAGAGGGGACATCCTGGTTGTTGGGGGGGGGGGGGGGAGGTCTGATCTGGGGGGGTATTATATGTGTTGGGGGGGGTCTGATCTTAGTGGGGACATCCTGGTTGTTGGGGGGGGGGTCTTATCTGGGGGGTATCATATGTGTTGGGGGGGGGGGTCGTCTGATCTGGGGGGGTATCATATGTGTTGGGGGGGGGGGATCTGATCTTAGAGGGGACATCCTGGGTGTTGGGGGGGGGGGGGGGGTCTGATCTTAGAGGGGACATCCTGGTTGGCGGGGGGGGGGGGGGGGGGGGGGGGGGTCTGATGGGGGGGGGGGGGGGGGGGGGTACATACGTGTTGGGGGGGGGGGGGGGGGGGGGGGACAATCTCTGGTTGTTGGGGGGGGGATCTTAGAGGGGACATCCTGGTTGTTGGGGGGGGGGGGTCTAATCTCAGAGGGGACATCCTGGTTGTTGGGGGGGGGGGGGTCTGATCTTTAGAGGGGACATCCTGGTTGTTGAGGGGGGGGGGGGGGTGGGGGGGTTGATCTTAGAGGGGACATCCTGGTTTTGGGGGGGGGGGTCTGATCTTAGAGGGGACATCCTGGTTGTTGGGGGGGGGGTCTGATCTTAGAGGGGACATCCTAGGGTGTTGGGGGGGGGGGGGTCTGATCTTAGAGGGGACATCCTGGGTCTGATCTAGAGGGGACATCCTGGGTGTGGGGGGGGGGGGTCTGATCTTAGAGGGGACATCCTGGGGTTGGGGGGGGTCTGATCTTAGAGGGGTCCTGGGTGGGTTGGGGGGGGGTCTGATCTTGAGGGGTAACATCCTGGGTGTGCGGGGGGGGGGGGGGGGGGGGGGGGGGTCCTGATCTTAGAGGGGACGTGTCCTGGGTGTTGGGGGGTCCCTCAGATCAGAGAGGGGGGACATACCCTGGGTGTGGGGGGGGGCGTGATCTTAGAGGGGACTATCCTGGGTGTTGGGGGGTCTGATCTGACTTAGAGGGGGACATCATGGGTGGGGCGGGGGGGGGGGTTGTCTGATCTAGGGGGGACTTGGGGGATGACACTTCAGAGGGGGATCGTATCTTAAAAAGAAGGGTCACACGATGTACGGAGACGGAAAGGGTTGCTGTGGGGGGGGAGTCAATGGTGGGGGCAATTAAAAGATTGTGTGTGAGTGAGCTGGGGGGCGATGCACAATAGACGGGCACAAGATGACAAGCGGAGGGGTCACTCGTGCCAAGCACGGGGTCTGATAGTGGTGGGGGGGGTCTACCCAAGAGGGGGACGGAGGAGTCGACACCGAAAATTAGCTGGAAGGGTTGGTGTCACCCCTTGTGGGGGGGGGGGCCCTGGTGTGACCCAGGCGGGGGGGGGGGGGAATCAACGGGGTGTCACCTGGTGACAAGCAGCGGGTGTCTACCCTGGCCCATCCCTGAGGGGCGGTTGGGGTCACTCAGAGCCAGAACGGGACGACATACACCGGTGGGGGGATCACCCTATGGGGGGGGGGGTTCTGACTCACCATAAAACGGGGGTGGTGGGGGAATTGCTGGGTGGGGGTACCCTGTGAGGGGCGGTTTTGGTGTCACCTCTGGTTTTTTGGGGCACTACCAGGCAGAGGACGATCAATTCAGTTGGGGGGCTATCTTTGTCCATTTTTATGGGGGGGGTTTGTTTCTGACGTACCTGTTTTTGGGGGTCGTGTTGAGGGCGGTGTAGCGGCGCTATTAATCACTGAGGGAAGGGGGGGGTACCAGCCTGCGAATTCCCCTCGTCCTCTGCAGCCGCCCTCGTCTCTTCCTCTGCGGTCTGGGTGGGCTCTGGGCTGCAGGAAGCCGCTGGCTCTCCCCCCTCCCCTCTCCTGTCACACCTGTCCTGTCCCTCCCAGCACCCTCACACTGTCCCCCTGGATACAGCTACACCCAGCAAGCAGCCACCCTTGATAAACTTCCTGGATCCCACACTGCCTGCCCTCCCCCCCTCCCCACCTGCAGACACAGGTTGCCCCAGCCCCCGTCACTGGCCCCTCCCTGCCACCTTTAAACTAATGCCCAGCTGCCATCCTCATGGGGGGCCACCTTAACTGACAACCAGAAGTGCCCTGCGCCAGCGGCGCCGCCCATTGGACGAGGCGGGGGCGGGACTCGGGGCGAGGCCGAGCCCGGGACTGGCTGAGCGCGCTGGCTGTCAGCCCGAGGGGGCGGGGCCGCAAGGACGGTGACGAGCAGTCAACTGCTGGCTCTTTAGGCGGCGGCCACGGCTGGACTGGGGGGGAAGTGGGGCCCCTGGCAGAGAGGGCGCTGGGGGGCCCCGATTGTTGGGTAACAGGGGCCCCACTGACCTGTAGATCAATTCCGATCAATGATAATCATCCCATAATATAACCTTCCAATAATAGTAAATAATTCCATCAGAATTTTTTTTTTAATCTATATTAAAAGGGGCCCTCCACACTTATTTTTAAAGTGTGGACCCCACCAAATATTTTTTTGCCAGGGGGGCCCCATATTTTGGCAGATCGTTCCTGGGGGGGGGGGGGGCAAAATATAAAATATTATCAAAATTAATAGGAAAAATTTTAATATATAATCAGGTTTATTGAAAATAAAAAAAATACATTTTTTTTTTTAATATGAAAAAATAAAAAAAACTTATAATAATATATAATATTTAAAATAGTATAAAAATAATAATTTTTATTATATTTTTTTTTTAATAATAATTTCTTAAATTTTTAGATAATAATATCCCCCCCCGGAAATAATAATAATAATAATAATATCCCCCAGGAAATAAAAATATTAATATCCCCCCGGGAAATATAATTAATAATAATATCCCCCCCCCCGAATTATAAAATAATAATAATAAAATAATATATTTTTTAAATTTTTATTTAATATTTAATAATAAAATAATATAAAAAATCCCCCCGGGAAATAATTAAAATAATTTTTTTTTAAATATTAAATAATAATAATTTTTTATATAAAAATTATAATATCCAAAAAATAATTTAAAATAAAATAATAATTAATATATATTAAAATTAAAAAAGAAAATATTTTTAATATAATTAATATTATAAATAATATAATTATTTATTCCCCCAGGAAATAATAATAATAATAATAAAATAAATTTTAAATAAAAATTTTTATAAAAATATTTTTTAATAATAAAATATATTATATTATATAAAATAATAATTAATATTTTAAAAATAGGAAATAAATAAATATTAAAATAGGAAATATAATAATAATATTTATTTAAAATAATATTTATAATAATCCCCCCGGGATTTAATAATAATATAATAATATTATATAAAATATATAAAATAATAATATTTTTAAATAATAACTATTATTTAATAATAATAATAATTTTTTAATAATAATAAAATATTTTTTTAAATTTTATATATAATTATAATTATATTATTAAAAAAATATGAAATAAATAATAATATATCAAAATTTAATAATTTTAATAATAATATTAATTTATAAAATAAAATAATAATATAAATTAAAAAAAAAAAAAATAATATAATATAATTATTAATAATTAAAAATAAAAATTATCCTAAAATAATAATTAATATTTTTTAATAAAATAATAATAATATTATTATTTTATTATTTATAATAATAATATATCCTCGCCATAAATATAATAATAATAATAATATTTTTTTTTTTTTTTTTTTTAATTAAATATTTTATTTTTTAATAATTTTTAATAATTTATTTTTTATTTTATATTTATAATTATTATAATTTAAATTAATAATATTATATAATTTATATTAATTAATACAATTTTTATTTTTATTTTTTAAATTATATTATTATATATAAAAATAATAAAATTTAAAAATAATTTTAATAAAATTTTAATTAATTATTATTATTTTTTTATTTATTATTTATTATTAATAATTAATAACAATTAAAAATTTAGTTTATATATTATTAAAAAACAAATAAATAATTTTAAAAAATAATATATATTATATAATAATAAAAAAATTAATTTTTTTATTAATAATATAAAATTTAATTTTTAATGGAAATTAAAAAATATAAAAATATAAAATTTTAAAAATAACATAAAAAAAAATAATAGTAATATTTATTATTAATTATAATAAATTTAATAATTATAAATTGGGTATAAATATTTAAAAAATAATAAAAATTTTTTTTTAAATTTAAAAAAAATTTATTAAAAAAAGTAAATAATAAATAAATAATAATATTTTTTATATTTTTATAAAATTTATAATTATTAAATAAATAATTAATAATTTAAAAAAATATCCTTTAAAAATTTTTAAAAAATATAAAAAAATAAAATAAATAAATATAAGAAATTTAATTTTTAAAAAAATAATATATATAATATTATTTAAAATATTAATAAATTTAATATATATATAAAATAAAAATATAAATAATATATTTATTTAATAATATTTTTATTTTAATAATACTTTTTTTAATTAAAAAAAAAATAATATTATAATAAAAAAATATTTTTATAAAATTTTTTTAAATAAAAATAAAAAAATATTTTATTTTAAAATTTTTTAATTAAATAAAAAAAAAAAATAAATTTTAAAATAAATAAAAAAAAATAAATAAATTTTAAAATATTTTTTTTTTAATTTTGAAATTAATAATAAAATTAAAATATTATTTTTTATAAAATTTTTAATAATATTTTTTTAAAAATAATTATAATAATTAATTTTTTTTTAATATTTATTTTTTAAAAAAAATAATAAAAATTAAAAAATATTATTAATTTAAAATATTATAATAAAAATATATATTTATAATAATATTAATAAAAATTTAAAAATAATTTATTAAATATAATATAAAATATTAATTAAAAATAAAAGAATTTAATTTATTAAAAAATATTTTTAATATAAAAATAATAAAAAAATATAATAATTAAAAATTATTTTAATAAATAAAAAAATTGTATTTATAATTGTTTTTTTTATTAAAATTTTTTTATTTAAATAATTAATTATTAATTGATAAAAAATATTTAAAAAAAATAATTTTAATTAAAAAAAATAAAATTTAAAAAAAAAACTATTATAAAAAAAAAAAATAATTATAATAAATAATATAATTTTTAAAAATAAATTATTAATTATAATAATATACTTAAAAAATATAAATTTAAATAAATTAAATAATTTAAATATAATTTTATTTATATATATATATTTATATAATATAAAAAAATTATTAATAAAAAAATAATTTAAAAAATAATAAAAATAAATATTATAATTTTTAATAAAATATAATATTTTAAAAAAATAATAATAATTAATTAAAAAAATAAAAAATATAAATTAAAAAAATAACTATATTAATAAATTTATCAAAATAATTAAATATAATATTTAATCCCGTTTATAAAAAATTAATAATATATAAAAATAAAATAATAAAAAATTAAATTAAAAAAATAAAAATAATATTATAATATATTAAACATAATAATTATAACTTAATAAATAAATATATTTAGATAATAAATATATATATATATATTAAATAATTAATATTATATTATAATTCAATAAAATATATATATATAATAAAAAACATAATAAAATATATTTCTAATAATAATTAATATAAAATAAAATAATAAAAATTATAATATATAATAATTAATATATAAAATATACTTTATTTAAAAATAAATATATAATAAATATATATATTGGGAGATAATAATTAATTTATATATACTGGGAGATAAATTAAATATATATATATACTGGGAGATAATTAATAATAATATTTTAAAACTGGGAGATAATAATAATATATAATATATAAAAAATAAATAATACTTAGATAATAAATAATATTATATATACTGGGAGATAATAATAATATATTAATATATTGGGAGATAATAATATAAAATATTTATTACTGGGAGATAATAATAATATATAAATAATATATATATACTGGGAGATAATATATAATATATTATATACTTAGATATAATATATATTTTATATACTGGGAGATAATAAAATATTATATACTGGGAGATAATAAAATAATATATACTGGGAGATAATAAATATTATAATATGAGGAGATAATAATAAAAAATAATAATATATACTGGGAGTAATAATAATAAAATATATATACTCTGGGAGATAATAATATATATATACTTTAATATATATATATATATATATGGGAATAATAATAATTTATATATATATACTGGGAGATAATAATAAATAATATATATTATACTGGGATATTTATAATAATATTATATAAAATAGATATTATATATATATATGGGGAATAATAATAATATATATACTGGGAGATAATAATAAAATATATTATATCTGGGAGATAATAATAATATATATACTGGGAGATAATAAATAATATATATAATATATATACTGGGAGATAATAATAATAATTTTATATACTGGGAGATAATAATATATATATATTACTGGGAGATAATAATAATAATATATAAACAATATACTGGGAGATATTAATATATTATATATTAATAATATATATATATACTGGGAGATAATAATATATATGGTCGGATGGTTGTAGGGCTCCGCCCTCCATACACACTGACGCGCGGCACATCGCATGCGATTTCTGTACATTTTGTACGGCTCGGCTCGCACCGCACCAGGAACACGCAGGACCCTTTCCAGACTCGGATCTCCCGGGTGTTCATCGCACCCCTTTTTTGCGGACTGATTTCGGGGTGTCGATAACTTACAATCCACCCCCGCAGCGGCTCGTGTGAGCGTGGGGCAGAAATCGCATCAGTGTGACCCCCAGCTCAATGTTGGGGACCCCTAAAGACCCCCCTTGCCAAATATGTAACTAAGGAGCCCTTTAGCATCAGTTTCAGGGGCCCCTGGGTGTTTCGGGGACAGAAGGTGCCCCCAGGTTCCCCCGCACCCCACCATACGTGGGAGTCCTGCGGATCCGGGGAGACAACACTTTTCAGAGCCCGCAGTGTTTTGGCTGCACCCCGTCTTCTTTGCTAGTGACTATCAACACTGCGGACCCCCCCCCCCCCCTCCTGACAGCCTGATCTCACCTTTCAGCTGGTGTGCAGCAGATCCCTCCTGTCCTTCAGTATTCAGGGTACGGACTACAATTCCCCGCACGGAGGGCCCCTCCTATTCCCAGCCCAGGGGCCCCAGAGTGGACAGGATATTTATAAAGGGGCCCCAATTATTATGTCCCCCACTCCCCCCCCATTCAGGAGCCCCATAGGGTTGAGGTCTGCCCACCTGCAGTAATAAATGGAGGGGCCCAGCATAGAGGAGAGGGGCCCCTTCCCAGGGTCGGGCCCCAGTGCAGGTGTCACACTGAGCATTGGGCCCCCACCCTACGGGCCCCTCATTCCTATTCTGTCAATGATCTTTATTCGGTTGGTTGTTGTTTTACAATCGTCCTCCCGCTGTGATGATGTCACGGTGATGTCATGATGCCGACGTCGAGGTGACGTCATCACGCGGCATCTGGAAGGATCTGAAGGAGAACCGGCTCTCCGAGATCCTGGCCCACAGAGCTGACGCTCTAACTGACATGACGCAGGTGGATGAGAGAGAAGATGACGTTCGCTGTGTGCCGGGTGTCACATATTCGACCTCCGCCCCCCCCTCCCCCTCCCCCTCCAGGAATACCCCCCTCTCCCTCCCCCTCCAGGAATACACAGGGAGGGATTACCGGATCAACCTGTTCTGCAGCATCCCCCCATCCCCCCCCTCCCCACCCGATGGGCCCCTCCCTCACCTGATCTCACCCACCAATCCCTGAGCAGCTCTGCCGTGCCACCCGCCGACCAAACGTGTCACCCCGAAAATGTCATGACCTCACCCCGAAAATGTCCTGACCTCACCCCGAAAATGTCCAGAACTCACCCCGAAAATGTCCTGACCTCACCCCGAAAATGTCTACCGTCCTACGTCACCCCGAAAATGTCCTGACCTCACCCCGAAAATGTCCAGAACTCACCCCGAAAATGTCCTGACCTCACCCCGAAAATGTCCTGATCTCACCCCGAAAATGTCCTGACCTCACCCGAAAATGTCCTGACCTCACCCCAAAAATGTCCAGAACTCACCCCGAAAATGTCCTGACCTCACCCCGAAAATGTCCAGAACTCACCCCGAAAATGTCCTGACCTCACCCCGAAAATGTCCTGACCTCACCCTGAAAATGTCCTGACCTCACCCCGAAAATGTCTACCGTCCTACGTCACCCCGAAAATGTCCTGACCTCACCCCAAAAATGTCTACCGTCCTACGTCACCCCGAAAAATGTCCTGACCTCACCCCGAAAATGTCTACCGTCCTACGTCACCCTGAAAATGTCCTGACCCTCACCCCGAAAATGTCCTGACCTCACCCCGAAAATGTCTACCGGCCTACGTGACCCCGAAAATGTCCTGAACTCACCCCGAAAATGTCTACCGTCCTACGTCACCCCGAAAATGTCCTGACCTCACACCGAAAATGTCCAGACCTCACCCTGAAAATGTCCAGAACTCACCCCAAAAATGTCCTGACCTCACCCCGAAAATGTCCAGACCTCACCCCGAAAATGTCCTGACCTCACCCCGAAAATGTCCAGAACTCACCCCGAAAATGTCCTGACCTCACCCCGAAAATGTCCAGAACTCACCCCGAAAATGTCCTGACCTCACCCCGAAAATGTCCTGACCTCACCCCGAAAATGTCTACCGTCCTACGTCACCCCGAAAATGTCCTGACCTCACACCGAAAATGTCCTGACCTCACCCCGAAAACGTCTACCATCCTTCGTCACCCCGAAAATGTCCTGACCTCACCCCGAAAATGTCCAGACCTCACCCCGGAAATGTCCAGAACTCACCCCGAAAATGTCATGACCTCACCCCCGAAAATGTCCTGACCTCACCCCCGAAAATGTCCTGACCTCACCCCGAAAATGTCTACCGTCCTACGTCACCCCGAAAATGTCCTGACCTCACCCCGAAAACATCTACCGTCCTACGTCACCACCCGAAAATGTCCTGACCTCACCCCGAAAATGTCCAGACCTCACCCCGAAAATGTCCAGAACTCACCCCGAAAATGTCATGACCTCACCCCGAAAATGTCCTGACCTCACCCCAAAAATGTCCTGACCTCACCCCGAAAATGTCCTGACCTCACCCCCGAAAATGTCCAGAACTCACCCCGAAAATGTCCTGACCTCACCCCAAAAATGTCCTGACCTCACCCCGAAAATGTCCTGACCTCACCCCGAAAACAACTACCGTCCTACGTCACCCCGAAAATGTCCTGACCTCACCCCAAAAATGTCTACCGTCCTACGTCACCCCGAAAATGTCCTGACCTCACCCCGAAAATGTCCAGAACTCACCCCGAAAATGTCCAGAACTCACCCCGAAAATGTCCTGACCTCACCCCGAAAATGTCCTGACCTCACCCCGAAAATGTCCTGACCTCACCCCAAAAATGTCCTGACCTCACCCCGAAAATGTCTACCATCCTACGTCACCCCGAACCAACCGATCCTTATATAGAGGGTACAGGGACCAGCCGGGACCGCACCGATCCTTACATAGGAGGTACAGGGACCAGCCGGGACAGCACCGATCCTTATATAGGGGGTACAGGGACCAGCCGGGACCGCACCGATCCTTATATAGAGGGTACAGGGAGCAGCCGGGACCGCACCGATCCTTATATAGAGAGTACAGGGACCAGCCGGGACCGCACCGATCCTTATATAGGGGGTACAGGGAGCAGCAGGGACCGCACCGATCCTTATATAGAGAGTACAGGGACCAGCCGGGACCGCACCGATCCTATATATAGGGGTACAGGGAGCAGCAGGGACCGCACCGATCCTTATATAGGGGGTACAGGGACCAGCCGGGACCGCACCGATCCTTATATAGAGGGTACAGGGACCAGCCGGGACCGCACCGATCCTTATATAGAGGGTACAGGGACCAGCCGGGACCGCACCGATCCTTATATAGGGGGTACAGGGACCAGCCGGGACCGCACCGATCCTTATATAGAGGGTACAGGGACCAGCCGGGACCGCACCGATCCTTGTATAGAGGGTACAGGGACCAGCCGGGACCGCACCGATCCTTATATAGGGGTACAGGGACCAGCCGGGACCGCACCGATCCTTATATAGGGGTACAGGGACCAGCCGGGACCGCACCGATCCTTATATAGAGGAGTACAGGGACCAGCCGGGACCGCACCGATCCTTATATAGAGGGTACAGGGACCAGCCGGGACCGCACCGATCCTTATATAGAGGGTACAGGGACCAGCCGGGACCGCACCGATCCTTATATAGGGGGTACAGGGACCAGCCGGGACCGCACCGATCCTTATATAGGGGTACAGGGACCAGCCGGGACCGCACCGATCCTTATATAGAGAGTACAGGGACCAGTACGGGACCGCACCGATCCTTATATAGGGGGTACAGGGACCAGCCGGGACCGCACCGATCCTTATATAGGGGGTACAGGGACCAGCCGGGACCGCACCGATCCTTATATAGAGGGTACAGGGACCAGCCGGGACCGCACCGATCCTTATATAGGGGGTACAGGGACCAGCCGGGACCGCACCGATCCTTATATAGGGGTACAGGGACCAGCCGGGACCGCACCGATCCTTATATAGGGGTACAGGGACCAGCCGGGACCGCACCGATCCTTATATAGAGGGTACAGGGAGCAGCCGGGACCGCACCGATCCTTATATAGAGGGTACAGGGACCAGCCGGGACCGCACCGATCCTTATATAGAGGGTACAGGGACCAGCCGGGACCGCACTGATCCTTATATAGAGGGTACAGGGAGCAGCCGGGACCGCACCGATCCTTATATAGGGGGTACAGGGACCAGCCGGGACCGCACCGATCCTTATATAGAGAGTACAGGGACCAGCCGGGACCGCACCAATCCTTATATAGGGGGTACAGGGACCAGCCGGGACCGCACCGATCCTTATATAGGGGGTACAGGGAGCAGCCGGGACCGCACCGATCCTTATATAGAGGGTACAGGGACCAGCCGGGACCGCACCGATCCTTATATAGAGGGTACAGGGACCAGCCGGGACCGCACCGATCCTTATATAGGGGGTACAGGGACCAGCCGGGACCGCACCGATCCTTATATAGGGGTACAGGGACCAGCCGGGACCGCACCGATCCTTATATAGAGGGTACAGGGACCAGCCGGGACCGCACCGATCCTTATATAGGGGTACAGGGACCAGCCGGGACCGCACCGCACCGATCCTTATATAGAGAGTACAGGGACCAGTACGGGACCGCACCGATCCTTATATAGGGGGTACAGGGACCAGCCGGGACCGCACCGATCCTTATATAGAGGTACAGGGACCAGCCGGGACCGCACCGATCCTTATATAGGGGTACAGGGACCAGCCGGGACCGCACCGATCCTTATATAGAGGGTACAGGGACCAGCAGGGGGACCGCACCGATCCTTATATAAGGGGTACGGGGACCAGCCGGGACCGCACCGATCCTTATATAGGGGTACGGGGACCAGCCGGGACCGCACCGATCCTTGTATAGAGGGTACAGGGACCAGCCGGGACCGCATCGATCCTTATATAGAGGGTACAGGGACCAGCCGGGACCGCACCGATCCTATATATAGAGGTACAGGGACCAGCCGGGGACCGCACCGATCCTTATATAGAGGGTACAGGGACCAGCCGGAACCGCACCGATCCTTATATAGAGGGTACAGGGACCAGCCGGGACCGCACCGATCCTTATATAGGGGGTACAGGGAGCAGCCGGGACCGCACCGATCCTTGTATAGAGGGTACAGGGAGCAGCCGGGACCGCACCGATCCTTATATAGAGGGTACAGGGACCAGCCGGGACCGCACCGATCCTTATATAGAGGGTACAGGGACCAGCCGGGACCACACCGATCCTTATATAGAGGGTACAGGGACCAGCCGGGACCGCACCGATCCTTATATAGAGGGTACAGGGACCAGCCGGGACCCGCACCGATCCTTATATAGAGGGTACAGGGAGCAGCCGGGACCGCACCGATCCTTATATAGAGGGTACAGGGACCAGCCGGGACCGCACCGATCCTTATATAGGGGGTACAGGGACCAGCCGGGACCGCACCGATCCTTATATAGGGGGTACAGGGACCAGCCGGGACCGCACCGATCCTTATATAGGGGGTACAGGGAGCAGCCGGGACCGCACCGATCCTTATATAGAGGGTACAGGGAGCAGCCGGGACCGCACCGATCCTTATATAGAGGGTACAGGGAGCAGCAGGGACCGCACCGATCCTTGTATAGAGGGTACAGGGAGCAGCCGGGACCGCACCGATCCTTGTATAGAGGGTACAGGGACCAGCCGGGACCGCACCGATCCTTGTATAGGGGGTACAGGGACCAGCCGGGACCGCACCGATCCTTGTATAGAGGGTACAGGGACCAGCCGGGACCGCACCGATCCTTATATAGGGGGTACAGGGACCAGCCGGGACCGCACCGATCCTTATATAGAGGGTACAGGGACCAGCAGCGGGACCGCACCGATCCTTATATAGAGGGTACAGGGAGCAGCAGGGACCGCACCGATCCTTATATAGAGGGTACAGGGACCAGCCGGGACCGCACCGATCCTTATATAGAGGGTACAGGGACCAGCAGGGACCGCACCGATCCTTATATAGAGTTTACAGGGAGCAGCCGGGACCGCACCGATCCTTATATAGAGGGTACAGGGACCAGCAGGGACCGCACCGATCCTTATATAGAGGGTACAGGGACCAGCCGGGACCGCACCGATCCTTATATAGGGGGTACAGGGACCAGCAGGGACCGCACCGATCCTTGTATAGAGGGTACAGGGACCAGCCGGGACCGCACCGATCCTTATATAGGAGGTACAGGGACCAGCCGGGACCGCACCGATCCTTATATAGGGGGTACAGGGACCAGCCGGGACCGCACCGATCCTTATATAGGGGTACAGGGACCAGCCGGGACCGCACCGATCCTTATATAGAGGGTACAGGGACCAGCCGGGACCGCACCGATCCTTGTATAGAGGGTACAGGGACCAGCCGGGACCGCACCGATCCTTATATAGAGGGTACAGGGACCAGCCGGGACCGCACCGATCCTTATATAAAGGGTACAGGGAGCAGCCGGGACCGCACCGATCCTTATATAGGGGGTACAGGGACCAGCCGGGACCGCACCGATCCTTATATAGAGGGTACAGGGACCAGCCGGGACCGCACCGATCCTTGTATAGAGGGTACAGGGACCAGCCGGGACCGCACCGATCCTTATATAGAGGGTACAGGGACCAGCCGGGACCGCACCGATCCTTATATAGAGGGTACAGGGACCAGCCGGGACCGCACCGATCCTTATATAGAGGGTACAGGGAGCAGCCGGGACCGCACCGATCCTTATATAGGAGGTACAGGGACCAGCCGGGACCGCACCGATCCTTATATAGAGGGTACAGGGAGCAGCCGGGACCGCACCGATCCTTGTATAGAGGGTACAGGGACCAGCCGGGACCGCACCGATCCTTATATAGGGGGTACAGGGAGCAGCAGGGACCGCACCGATCCTTATATAGGGGGTACAGGGACCAGCCGGGACCGCACCGATCCTTATATAGGGGGTACAGGGACCAGCCGGGACCGCACCGATCCTTATATAGGGGGTACAGGGACCAGCCGGGACCGCACCGATCCTTATATAGGGGTACAGGGACCAGCCGGGACCGCACCGATCCTTATATAGGGGTACAGGGACCAGCCGGGACCGCACCGATCCTTATATAGGGGGTACAGGGAGCAGCCGGGACCGCACCGATCCTTATATAGAGGGTACAGGGACCAGCCGGGACCGCACCGATCCTTATATAGGGGGTACAGGGACCAGCTGGGACCGCACCGATCCTTATATAGAGGGTACAGGGACCAGCCGGGACCGCACCGATCCTTATATAGGGGGTACAGGGACCAGCCGGGACCGCACCGATCCTTATATAGAGAGTACAGGGACCAGCCGGGACCACCGATCCTTATATAGGGGGTACAGGGACCAGCCGGGACCGCACCGATCCTTATATAGGGGGTACAGGGACCAGCCGGGACCGCACCGATCCTTATATAGGGGGTACAGGGACCAGCCGGGACCGCACCGATCCTTATATAGGGGGTACAGGGACCAGCCGGGACCGCACCGATCCTTATATAGGGGGTACAGGGACCAGCCGGGACCGCACCGATCCTTATATAGGGGGTACAGGGACCAGCCGGGACCGCACCGATCCTTATATAGGGGGTACAGGGACCAGCCGGGACCGCACCGATCCTTATATAGGGGGTACAGGGACCAGCCGGGACCGCACTGATGCTTATAAGGTGTAAGATGATTTGGGGGTGTCAGTTGTAATCAGATGATTTGGGGGTGTACATGATGATTTGGGGCTGTACAGGATGATTTGGGGGTGTACAGGATGATTTGGGGGTGTACAGGATGATTTGGGGCTGTACAGGACGATTTGGGGGTGTACAGGATGATTTGGGGGTGTACAGGATGATTTGGGGGTGTCAGTTGTAAATCAGATGATTTGGGGCTGTACAGGACGATTTGGGGGTGTACAGGATGGTTTGGGGGTGTACAGGATGATTTGGGGGTGTCAGTTGTAAATCAGTGCTCCTCAGCGGGTTGTGATTCTTTCCTCCTCTCACCTTCCTGGTTTCGGGGGACATTTATAGATGTGACGCGGTTGGGTGCAGAGAACGCCCCCACACCCCCCCCCCCCCCCCCCAGGGTCCCCGACCACAGCTCCATCCTGCGCCCGACATCACAGGCGCTCTACTTCCCCTTGGAAACCCAGACATGCTCACCGCCGCGACCACCACACAGGAGCACAGCCAACCCTGCGAGTGCAGCTTCCGCCGGAGCCCAGACTATATATAGAGCTACCTGTGTGATGTGAGGAGCGCAGACCGCAGGACCCCCACATGACAGGCGCAGAGACAGGCTGAGATTGATGGGGGGAGGGGGTGCAGGAAACCGTCACAGGAGGCTGCTGCGTTGTCTCCGGAACGTCACCCCGTCACCCCCGACACGACTGCAATACCTGAAATACGACAATAAAACATCTAAAAATATCGTTTCTCGAAGTGCCGGAGATCTCAGGGCCCGACGTCACCCCCGCCGACTCTGCGTCTACATTTGCCTGACCCCCGCTGCTCATTGGTGGGAATGGTTGGTTTGTCCCCGTACTCCAGATATGTAAACCCCTCAAAGTATGGGGGGGATTGTCAAAACACGGCGTCCTCTCGCCCCAAATCTTACGTTCATTACAACAAGCTCACCCTTCTGGGGTACACAAGGTCCTACTTGAGAAAAGGGGTGCTTTGCACCCTGAAATGCTGGTTCCCTGACCATCAATACTCAGCATTTTGGGGATCTCAAGGTCGCCTTGAGAAAAGGGGTGCTTCTGCTCCCTGAAATGTTGGGTTCTTGGTCTCATTGCTCAATGTTTTGGGGTACACAAGGTTCAGTCCTTGGCCCTTATTGCTCAGCATTGTGGGGTACACAAGGTCGCCTTGAGAAAAAGGGGTGCTTCTGCTTTCTGAAATGTTGGGTTCTTGGTCTCATTGCTCAATGTTTTGGGGTACACAAGATTGAGTCCTTGGCCCTCATTTCTCATTGTTGTGGGGTACACAAGGTCGCCTTGAGAAAAGGGGTGCTTTTGCTTTCTGAAATGTTGGGTCATTGACCCTTGTTGCTCAGCATTGTGGGGTACACAAGGTCTGCCTTTAGAAAAGGGGTGCTTTTGCTCCCTGAAATGTTGGGTCCATGGCACTCATTGTTCAGTATTTTAGGGTACACAGGGTCTACCTTTTAAAAAGGGGTGCTTTTTGCTTCCTAAAATGTTGAGTCCTTGGCCTTCATTGTTCAACATTTTGGGGTACACAAGGTCGCCTTGAGAAAAGGGGTGCTTTTATTCCATGACTTGTTGAGTCCTTGACCCTCATTTCTCATTGTTGTGGGGTACACAAGGTCGCCTTGAGAAAAGGGGTGCTTTTGCTTTCTGAAATGTTGGGTCATTGACCCTTGTTGCTCAGCATTGTGGGGTACACAAGTTCTGCCTTGAGAAAAGGGGTGCTTTTGCTCCCTGAAATGTTGGGTTCTTGGTCTCATTGTTTAATGTTTTGGGGTACACAAGGTCTGCCTTGAGAAAAAGGGGTGCATTTGTTCCCTGAAATGTTGGGTCCATGGCACTCATTGTTCAGTATTTTGGGGTACACAGGGTCTACCTTTAAAAAGGGGGTGCTTTTGTTTCTTAAAATGTTTAGTCGTTGGCCTTCATTGTTCTACATTTTGGGGTACACAAGGTCCACCTTGAGAAAAGGGGTGCTTTTTTTGCTCCCTGAAATGTTGGTTCCTTGATGCTGAATGCTTTGGGGTACCCATGGTCTACCTTGAGAAAAGAGGGTGCTTTTTACTTTCTGAAATGTTGGGTCCTTGGCCTTCATCGCTCAGCATTGTGGGGTACACAAAGTCTATCCTGAGAAAGAAAAGGGGTGTGCTTTTGATTCCTGAAATGTTGGGCCCTTCACCCTCATATGCACAATGTTGTGGGGTACACTGGGTTTATCTTGAGAAAAGGGGTGTTTTTGCTTTCTGAAATGTTGGGTTCTTGGTCTCATTGCTCAATGTTTTGGGGTACACAAAGGTATGCCTTAAGAAAAGGGGTGCTTTTGATTCCTGAAATGTTGGGCCCTTGACCATCATTGCTCAATATTTGGGGGTACACAGGGACTAGCTTGAAAAAAGGGGCTTTTTGTTCTCTGAAATATTGGGTCCATGGCACTCATTGTTCAGTATTTTAGGGTACACAGGGTCTAGCTTGAAAAAAGAGGTGCTTTTGCTTCCCAGAATGTTGGGGCCTTGGCCTTCATTGTTCAACATTTTGGGGTACACAAGGTCTGCCTTGAGAAAAAGGGTGCTTTTGTTTCTTAAAATGTTGGGCCCTTGGGGGGAACATGACATTCGTCACACATTCACTGCGGGTTAATCTTCCATTAAACGGCAGAGATTGGTTTACCACCAGTGAAGGTTGGGTGAAGAAATATGCTGAGGGGGGGGATTTTGGGGGGGGGGGGGCGGTGCCAGGCAATGAGCATTTCCAAGTGGCAGTCTGTGTGTTTTCAGGTCCGGGAATCGCAGCTGACAGAGGAGGCCGTGGATTGTGAAATCTCTGCTTCCTGCAGAACATTGCACACGTCGGCGGCTGTGAACCGCCAGAATCACCAATTCCATGACGTTGTCACCAAATCCTCCTTCGTCCGGCAATCTGATGTGTAGAGGAACGAGGTCGGCCGATGACGGGGGCCCCTCACTGGTCCGCTTTTATATCTGGGTATTGGAGCACAGCCCCCCGTTGTTTATAATGCCCCCCATGAGGGTGTTTGGTATTTATAATGCCCCCCATGAGGGTATCCAGTATTTATAATGCCCCCCATGAGGGTATCCGGTATTTATAATGCCCCTATGAGGGTATCTGGTATTTATAAATCCCCCCCATGAGGGTATCCGGTATTTATAATGCCCCTATGAGGGTATCTGGTATTTATAATGCCCCCCATGAGGGTATCCAGTATTTATAATGCCCCCCATGAGGGTATCCGGTATTTATAATGCCCCTATGAGGGTATCTGGTATTTATAATCCCCCCCATGAGGGTATCCGGTATTTATAATGCCCTCTATGAGGGTATCTGGTATTTATAATCCCCCCCCATGAGGGTATCTGGTATTTATAATCCCCCCTATGAGGGTATCTGGTATTTATAATGCCCCCCATGAGGGTATCTGGTATTGATAATGCCCCCCATGAGGGTATCTGGTATTTATAATGCCCCCCATGAGGGTATCAGGTATTTATAATGCCCCCATGAGGGTATTTGTTATTTATAAGGCCCCCCATGAGGGTATCTGGTATTGATAATGCCCCCCATGAGGGTATCTGGTATTTATAATGCCCCCCATGAGGGTATCAGGTATTTATAATGCCCCCATGAGGGTATTTGTTATTTATAAGGCCCCCCATGAGGGTATCTGGTATTTATTATAATGCCCCCCCATGAGGGTATCCGGTATTTATAATGCCCCCCATGAGGGTATCCGGTATTTATAATGCCCCCATGAGGGTATCCGTTATTTATAATGCCCCCATGAGGGTATCTGGTATTTATAATGCCCCCCATGAGGGTATCCAGTATTTATAATGCCCCCCATGAGGGTATCCGTTATTTATAATGCCCTCCATGAGGGTATCTGGTATTGATAATGCCCCCATGAGGTATTTGTTATTTATAATCCCCCCCCATGAGGGTATCTGGTATTTATAATGCCCCCTATGAGGGTATCAGGTATTTATAATGCCCCCCGTGAGGGTATCAGGTATTTATATAATGCCCCCCATGAGGGTATCAGGTATTTATAATGCCCCCCATGAGGGTATCCGGTATTTATAATGCCCCCCATGAGGGATTGTCTATGGGGGGCCCATAGCAGTTTTGGGGCCCCTTCAAACAAGAGCCCATCTGAGGTCCTGAGTCTTCCTATGGCCACCTCTGGCTGTATACAGTTGTGCTCCCCCTCCCCCCTCCATTCACCAAAACACTTGTTTTAGATTGTAAGCTCCTGTGGTCCACATCCCTCACACCGGATCATAACTAATCATCAACAATAATGGGGGATGGGGGGGGGGGGGGGGGTCCGGATTGGATCCCCAAATAAAAACGTTCATCCACGGAAAGGGGGAGGAGTCAGAGGACAGCTCGCAGCGCCATTTTTGTTTCATTAGAGCCCCCCCCCCCCCCCCCCCCCCCCCAGGAATCACACACACGCGATCAGAGTATAATAATTTATTAGAAATGTCAGCCTACGTAGCGCCACATGGGAGGTCACATGGGAGGTCACATGACCCCAGACGCCGCGCTGCGATTTTCTGCAACAAAACACAACTTTAGGTTACAAAACGATACAAAATCAATAGAAAGGATTAGAAATGAATCACAAATAACTGCGAGCGCCGTTCATACGAGTTATAGGGGTCACATGACCCGGACACAGGCGTCGAGCAGACAGGAGGTGACGATAAATATTCCTGCCGCCATTGGGGGACATTGTGATGTCATTTATAATCAGATTATATATTACTTCCCCATCAAATGATATAAATAATAATAAAAGTCTAATAATACGGATATACCCCTCCCCCCCCCCCCCCCCCCCCCCCATATATACTATATCCCTGTATATAGGGACACTTGATGGCTCCACTCCGCCACCTAGTGACCACAAATGAGTATGACTCCGGAACGGTGCCGGTGTGACTCCCAGGAGGCCACATCACAAAATGGAGCCTCTATTGTGTTCCGGTGACGCAACCCCTTCGAATCCCACCGCCACCGACAACCGCTGACAACCGCCAACAACCGCCACCGACAACGGCTGACAACCGCCAACAACCGCCATCGACAACCGCCACCCGACAACGGCTGACAACCGCCACCAACAACCGCTGACAACCGCCAACAACCGCCACCGACAACCACCACCGACAACCGCCGACAACCGCTGACAACCACCGACAACCACCGACAACCGCCGACCTCAGCCTCTGGTTCTAAAGGGAAACTTGGATTCCTATCCTACATTGTAGAACCCCCCCGTCTATACCGCCCACAGGTACTCTGATAGTTACGGAGTCCCCCCGGAACCTACAGCTCCCATCATCCCCAGTACAGACCAGGACCTACACCTCCCATCATCACCAGTACAGACCGGGACCTACACCTCCCATCATCCCCAGTACAGACCAGGACCTACACCTCCCATCATCACCAGTACAGACCGGGACCTACACCTCCCATCATCACCAGTACAGACCGGGGCCTACACCTCCCATCATCACCAGTAGAGACCGGGACTTACAGCTCCCATCATCACCAATACAGACTGGGACCTACACCTCCCATCATCACCAGTACAGACCGGGGGCCTACACCTCCCATCATCCCAGTACAGACCGGGACCTACACCTCCCATCATCCCCAGTACAGACCGGGACCTACACCTCCCATCATCACCAGTACAGACCGGGGCCTACACCTCCCATCATCCCCAGTACAGACCGGGACCTACACCTCCCATCATCCCCAGTACAGACCGGGACCTACACCTCCCATCATCCCCAGTACAGACCGGGACCTACACCTCCCATCATCACCAGTACAGACTGGGACCTACACCTCCCATCATCACCAATACAGACTGGGACCTACACCTCCCATCATCACCAGTACAAACCGGGACCTACGCCTCCCATCATCACCAGTACAGACCGGGACCTACACCTCCCATCATCACCAGTACAGACCGGGACCTACACCTCCCATCATCACCAGTACAGACCGGGACCTCACACCTCCCATCATCACCAGTACAGACCGGGACCTACACCTCCCATCATCACCAGTACAGACCGGGACCTACACCTCCCATCATCACCAGTACAGACCGGGACCTACACCTCCCATCATCACCAGTACAGACCGGGACCTACACCTCCCATCATCCCCAGTACAGACCGGGACCTACACCTACCATCATCACCAGTACAGACCAGGACCTACACCTCCCATCATCACCAGTACAGACTGGGACCTACACCTCCCCATCATCACCAGTAAAGACCGGGACCCTACACCTCCCATCATCACCAATACAGACTGGGACCTACACCTCCCATCATCACCAGTACAGACCGGGACCTACACCTCCCATCATCACCAGTACAGACCAGGACCTACACCTCCCATCATCACCAGTACAGACCGGGACCTACACCTACCATCATCACCAGTACAGACCAGGACCTACACCTCCCATCATCCCCAGTACAGACCGGGACCTACACCTCCCATCATCACCAGTACAGACCGGGACCTACACCTCCCATCATCACCAGTACAGACCGGGACCTACACCTCCCATCATCACCAGTACAGACCGGGACCTTCACCTCCCATCATCACCAGTACAGACCGGGACCTACACCTCCCATCATCACCAGTAAAGACCGGGACCTACACCTCCCATCATCACCAGTACAGACCGGGACCTACACCTCCCATCATCACCAGTACAGACTGGGACCTACACCTCCCATCATCCCCAGTACAGACCGGGACCTACACCTCCCATCATCACCAGTACAGACCGCGACTTAAACCTCCCATCATCACCAGTACAGACCGGGACCTACACCTCCCATCATCCCCAGTACAGACCGGGACCTACACCTCCCATCATCCCCAGTACAGACCGGGACCTACACCTCCCATCATCACCAGTACAGACCGCGACTTAAACCTCCCATCATCACCAGTACAGACCGGGACCTGCACCACCAATTATCACCAGTACAGACCGGGACCTACGCCTCCCATCATCACCAGTACAGACCGGGACCTACGCCTCCCATCATCCCCAGTACAGACCGGGACCTACACCTCCCATCATCACCAGTACAGACCGGGACCTACACCTCCCATCATCCCCAGTACAGACCGGGACCTACGCCTCCCATCATCACCAGTACAGACCGGGACCTACACCTCCCATCATCCCCAGTACAGACCGGGACCTACACCTCCCATCATCCCCAGTACAGACCGGGACCTACACCTCCCATCATCACCAGTACAGACCAGGACCTACACCTCCCATCATCACCAGTACAGACCGGGACCTACACCTCCCATCATCACCATTCTCTCCCTGACCCCCTCCATCCTGGTCTTCCCTCCCTGACCTGATATTCCCCCCCCTGACCTCTCACTATGGTGGTCTTTCCCTCCCTGACTCCCCACTATGGTAGTCTTCCCTCCCTGACCCCCCCCCCCCCCCATCCTGGTATTACCTCCCTGAGCCCCCTCTAAGGTGGCCTTCCACCCGACCCCCCACTATGGTGGACTTCCCTCCCTGACCTCCCACTATGGTGGTCTTCCCCCTGACCCCCCACTATGGTGGTCTTCCCTCACTGACCCCCCACTATGGTGGTCTTCCCTCCCTGACCCCCCCATCCTGGTATTCCCTCCCTGAGGCCCCCACTTTGGTGGCCTTCCCTCCCTGACCCCCCCATCCTGGTATTCCCTCCCTGAGGCCCCCACTTTGGTGGCCTTTGCTCGCTGACCCCCCACTATGGTGGCCTTCCCTCCCTGACCTCCCACTATGGTGGTCTTCCCTCCCTGATGCCCCATTATAGTAGTCTTCCCTCCCTGACCTCTCACTATGGTGATCTTCCCCCTGACCCCCCACTATGGTAGTCTTCCCTCCATGACCCCCCACTATGGTGGCCTTCCCTCCCTGACCCCCACTATGGTAGTCTTCCCTCCCTGACCCCCACTATGGTGGTCTTCCTTCCCTGACCCCCACTATCCTGGTATTACCTCCCTATCCCCCTACTACACTGGCCATCCCCCCCTAACCCCCTACTACGGTGGCCTTCCCTCTCTGACCTCCCACTATCCTGGTATTACCTGTCTGACCCCCCACTATGGTGGTCTTCCCCCCTGACCCCCCACTATGGTGGTCTTCCCTCTCTGACCTCCCACTATCCTGTTATTACCTCTCCGAGCCCCTACTATGGTGGCCTTCCCCCCCCCCCCCAACCCCTCACTATGGTGGCCTTCCCTCCCTGACCTCCCACTATGGTGGCCCTTCCCTCCCTGACCTCCCACTATGGTGGTCTTCCCCCTGACCCTCCACTATGGTGGTCTTCCCTCACTGACCCCCCACTATGGTGGTCTTCCCCCTGACCCCCCACTATGGTTGTCTTCCCCCTGACCCCCCACTATGGTGGCCTTCCCTCACTGACCCCCCACTATGGTGGTCTTCCCTCCCTGAACCCTGACTATGGTGGTCTTCCCTCCTGACCCCCCACTATCCTGGTACTACCTCTCTGACCCTCTACTATGGTGATCTTCCCTCCTGACCCCCCACTATCCTGGTACTACCTCTCTGACCCCCCACTATGGTGGCCTTCCCTCACTGACCCCCCACTATGGTGGTCTTCCCTCCCTGAACCCCGACTATGGTGGTCTTCCCTCCTGACCCCCCACTATCCTGGTACTACCTCTCTGACCCTCTACTATGGTGATCTTCCCTCCTGACCCCCCACTATCCTGGTACTACCTCTCTGACCCCCCTACTATGGTGGTCTTCCCTCCCTCCCCATTTGCAGTAGGGAGTGAAGCTACAATTCTATACCCATCAGGTGATGCTGTTACACAAATGCTCAGCAGGTGGCGGCAGAGCTCCACCATGGACATCCTCAGCAGAGAGAAGCTGAGCCCACGGTGGTCTGGCAGCTTCACCCGGATTTCCGGAGCCATTTCTTGCCTCCTTTTTCCCAAACTTCCACAAAGGCGACAAAATCTGTTTTTCGAACCACACTCGGCCAATTCCACCGATTTGTAAATAACAAATCCTCCGATAATGGTGTCCCCTCTAGCTGAGGCGTAACCTTCTGTAGGGAATTGGAGACGTTTCTTCAGATGAGGAATTTTTGGTTTTCCAGTTTTACATTTTTATACCTTTTTTTGGCACCATATCTGTAACGGAGGGTTACGCTGATCAGCGATGGAGAAGGACGTGAATGAAGACGATGATCTTGGTGGTCCTTCTGGATGACTGCAGATGGAGGTGTGCCCAGTATATGTCTAGGAGCTCCATAATGAGATGTTCCTGGGGTCTCCTAGAGAATAATGGTGGCCTGCAGACACAGGACCTCAGTACCTCCTGAGTGTTCCCTCCTACCGAACCATTAATGTTGGTCGAGACGTTCCACAGATGACAGAGATACTCTACATATTGTGTTGGTATCTAGAATATTCCCAACATTGGAGGAGGTACTGCCAAGGGTAGCAGTAGAAAGATGGAGCCCAATCTCATCGAGTAATCTCACAAGCATATCCAGGTTGTGGGGAGTGATGGAGTCCAGATTTTACCGAGCTGTAGGAGACTGTTGAGTTACTAGAGAAGGAACTGTCTCCAGAGTGTTTCTGAGGATGCTATGGTAAGCTGGAAGCAGGGGTCCCGGAGGTCTTGTAGGACCAGGAATGGTAGAGCCAGTTACATCTGGAAGGTACAACAGAGCTGACTGAGGTCATGTAGGATTGGGATGGTGGAGCCAGTTCCATCTGGAAGGTACAACAGAGCTGACTGAGGTCATGTAGGACTGGGATGGTGGAGCCTGTTCCATCTGGAAGGTACAACAAAGCTGACTGAGGTCATGTACGATTGGGATGGTGGAACCGGTTCAAGATGTAAGGCACAACAGAGGTGATGAAGGTTTTCTATAGTTGTGATAGTGGAGTCCTTTCAATATGAAAGCACAACAGAGATTATGGAGGTGATACAGAGTTGGCTCCATGAAAAAGGCACAACAAAGGTGATGGGGGTCAAGAAAGGTTGGGATGGTGAAGTTGTCTCCATGAGAAAGACACAACAGAGGTGATGAAGGTCGTGTAGGGTTAAGATGGTGGAGATAGCTCCATGAGGAAGACACAACAGAGATGATGATGGTCATGTAGGGTTAAGATGGTGGAATTGGCTCCATGAGAAAGACACAACAGAGGTGATGAAGGTCATGTAGGGTCAAGATGGTGGAGATAGCCCCATGAGAAAGACACAACAGAGGTGATGAAGGTCAGGTAGGGTTAAGATGGTGGAGTTGGCTCCATGAGAAAGACACAACAGAGGTGATGAAGGCCATGTAGGGTTAAGATGGTGGAGTTGGCTCCATGAGAAAGACACAACAGAGGTGATGAAGGTTATGTAGGGTTAAGATGGTGGAGTTGGCTCCATGAGAAAGACACAACAGACGTGATGATGGTCATGTAGGGTCAAGATGGTGGAGATAGCCCCATGAGAAAGACACAACAGAGGTGATGAAGGTCATGTAGGGTCAAGATGGTGGAGATGGCTCCATGAGAAAGACACAACAGAGGTGATGAAGGTCGTGTAGGGTCAAGATGGTGGAGATAGCTCCATGAGAAAGACACAACAGAGGTGATAATGGTCATGTAGGGTCAAGATGGTGGAGATAGCTCCATGAGAAAGACACAACAGAGGTGATGAAGGTCATGTAGGGTCAAGATGGTGGAGATAGTTCCATTAGAAAGACACAACAGAGGTGATGATGGTCATGTAGGGTCAAGATGGTGGAGATAGTTCCATTAGAAAGACACAACAGAGGTGATGAAGGTCATGTAGGGTCAAGATGGTGGAGATAGCTCCATTAGAAAGACACAACAGAGGTGATGAAGGTCATGTAGGGTCAAGATGGTGGAGATAGTTCCATTAGAAAGACACAACAGAGGTGATGAAGGTCATGTAGGGTCAAGATGGTGGAGATAGCTCCATTAGAAAGACACAACAGAGGTGATGAAGGTCATGTAGGGTCAAGGTGGTGGAGTTGGCTCCATAAGAAAGCCTTCCGGTGACATTGGCCATACAATCACATGTACGGAACGGTCACATCGATCTCCCAGCTTTAATCACTTTCCGACCAGTTTAAGTCTTTTGACCTCCGAAATCCACACCAAGCCCCCGAGGACGTTCAGTTTCCATGCAATAAATTGAAATCTTCAGCCCATTGGTGGCAAATCTGTCAGGTGGAGGCAGATCATGAAGGCCAGAAGAGGGTCATCATAGAGGAACTTTCAGTGGGATAGAGGTGTCGGTTGGACATTTTTGACAGTTTTGGTGACACCCCTCAGTCATGTATCCACAGCTCCTCTGGTGTCACACAGACCACGCCCCCCCCCAGCTCTGGCGCCTCATTTTTGGGGTGCTGAGAAGAATCTCCAGCCAACAGGGACAAGATGTGATGAACTGTCGGGAGTAGCAGCCGCCCCAGCCCTTGGCAAAGCTGATGCGGACACTGTGAAGGTCGCAGGGCCCCTCCCCCAGCACAGAGCACCTCGAGATTCTTTTTCCGCTTGCTGGGAGTCGAACACTTTGATGGAATACCCGGGGAGCAGCTTGTGTACGGACTGCCCGCGGGCGTTCACTGGGGCCAGGGTGGCGAGTTGTTGATGAAGACGGGGTGTTCGCTGCGGTTGTACACCCACACCTCTTCCTGCTCATGGCTCAGGATCAGGCCTTGGCCGATCTTCTTCCTCGTACGTCTCACCGCCTCGCTGCGGGCCTCCGAGCCCAGGAAGCCCAGGCAGAAGCCGCTGCCTTTGGGAAGGTCATGGAAGATCTGGATGGAGGGTTCCGTGACATTGTAGAGCCGCCCCACGCGGGTCCGGTGCTCTCCCAGTAGGCCAGCTTACACCAGTGGCCATCTTTGTGCGAACCTCTGGAGAGCGTCGTGTCTGCAGAGAGAAGAACGTCATACTGTGGTGTCACCCAACGTGCAGACCTCTGACACCACCTCCATGTACCAGACTGTCAGCTCCTGGGGTCAGGGTCTCGTAGACTGTCAGCTCCTGGGGTCGGGTCTCGTGACTGTCAGACTGGGGTCAGCTCCGTAGGGTCGGGGTCTCGTTGACTGTCAGCTCCTGGGGTCAGGGTCTCATTACCCCCCCTAGACTGTCAGCTCCTGGGGTCAGGGTCTCATTATAGACTGTCAGCTCCTGGGGTCAGGGTCTCTCATAGACTGTGAGCTCCTGGGGTCAGGGTCTCGTAGACTGTCAGCTCCTAGGGTCAGGGTCTCATTATAGACTGTCAGCTCCTGGGGGTCAGGGTCTCATTATAGACTGTCAGCTCCTGGGGTCAGGGTTCTCATTATAGACTGTCAGCTCCTGGGGTCAGGGTCTCATTATAGACTGTCAGCTCCTGGGGTCGGGGTCTCATAGACTGTCAGCTCCTGGGGTCAGGGTCTCATTATAGACTGTCAGCTCCTGGGGTCAGGGTCTCGTAGACTGTCAGCTCCTGGGGTCAGGGTCTCATTATAGACTGTCAGCTGCTGGGGTCAGGGTCTCGTAGACTGTCAGCTGCTGGGGTCAGGGTCTCCCTAGGGGTCAGGCTTCTCGTTATCCCCCCCTAGACTGTCAGCTCCTGGGGTCAGGGTCTCATTATAGACTGTCAGCTCCTGGGATTGGGGTCTCATTATCCCCCCTAGACTGTCAGCTCCTGGGGTCAGGGTCTCATTTATAGACTGTCAGCTCCTGGGATTGGGGTCTCATTATCCCCCCTAGACCTGTCAGCTCCTGGGGGTCAGGGTCTCATTATAGACTGTCAGCTCCTGGGTCAGGGTCTCGATTATAGGGTCTGGGTCATTCATAGACTGTCAGCTCCTGGGGTCGGGGAACTTGTAGACTGTCACTCCTGGGTCAGGGTCTCATAGACTGTCAGCTCCTGGGGTCGGGGTCTCATAGACTGTCAGCTCCTGGGGTCGGGAACTCGTAGACTGTCAGCTCCTGGTCAGGGTCTCATAGACTGGGTCAGGGTCGTAGACTGTCAGCTCCTGGGTCGGGGTCTCGTAGACTGTCAGCTCCTGGGGTCGGGGTCTCATTTATAGACTGTCAGCTCCTGGGGTCGGGGGTCTCATTATAGACTGTCAGCTCCTGGGGTCGGGGTCTCATTATAGATTGTCAGCTCCTGGGGTCAGACACTCACCATGTATCCCGCGGACATTGCAGTAGTGGTGCTCCTGTTGGTGATGGAGTGAAGCGGATTGGACGATGCGGGTTGCACGGTGTCTCTGGCCTTGTAGGACGATGCAGTGGCGGATTCTGTAAATATGAAGGCGGGGATTGATTGTGTCGGTATTTGTAGGTCGGGCCCCTGGAGTACACGGGGCCCCATATCTGCCTTCTGGATTTGTTGTTTTTTAACATTTTTGGTTCAAACTAGAATCTACTAATAAGGAAACAGAACATCATTGGAGGCCATTCTGAGACAAGTGTGTGTCCAGTGCTAGACTGTCAGCTCTGGGGTCGGGTCTCCTAGACTGTCAGCTCCTGGGGTCAGGGTGTCATAGACTGTCAGCTCCTGGGGTCGGTGTCTCATAGACTGTCAGCTCCTGGTCAGGGTCTCCTAGACTGTCAGCTCCTGGGGTCAGGGTGTCATAGACTGTCAGCTCCTGGGGTCAGGGTCTCATTATCCCCCCTAGACTGTCAGCTCCTGGGGTCGGGGTCTCGTAGACTGTCAGCTCCTGGGGTCGGGGTCTCGTAGACTGTCAGCTCCTGGGGTCGGGGTCTCGTTAGACTGTCAGCTCCTGGGCTCAGGGTCTCGTAGACTGTCAGCTCCTGGGGTCAGGGCATAGACTGTCAGCTCCTGGGTCAGGGTCTCCTAGACTGTCAGCTCCTGGGGTCAGGTCTCCTAGACTGTCAGCTCCTGGGTCAGGGTCTCATAGACTGTCAGCTCCTGGGTCAGGGTCTCATAGTCTGTCAGCTCCTGGGGTCAGGGGTCTCATAGACTGTCAGCTCCTGGGGTCATAGACTGGCAGCTCCTGGGGTCAGGGCCTCAGACTGTCAGCTCCTGGGGTCAGGGTGTCATTAGACTGTCAGCTCCTGGGGTCAGGGTCTCATAGACTGTCAGCTCCTGCGGTTGGGGTCTCACAGACTGTCAGCTCCTGGGGTCAGGGTCTCAGACTGTCAGCTCCTGGGTCAGAGTCTCATAGAGTGTCAGCTCCTGGGGTCAGGGTCTCATAGAGTGTCAGCTCCTGGGGGGGCCTCGTCTAGGCTGTCAGCTCCTGGGTCAGGGTCTCCTAGACTGTCAGCTCCTGGGGTCAGGGTCTCATTATAGACTGTCAGCTCCTGGGTCGGGGTCTCATAGACTGTCAGCTCCTGGGGTCAGGGTCTCATTTATAGACTGTCAGCTCCTGGGTCAGGGTCTCCTAGACTGTCAGCTCCTGGGGTCCAGGGGTCTCATTATAGACTGTCAGCTCCTGGGTTCAGGTCCTCGTAGGCTGTCAGCTCCTGGGTCAGGGTCTCATTATAGACTGTCAGCTCCTGGGTTTCAGGGTCTCGTAGGCTGTCAGCTCCTGGGGTCAGGGTCCCTCATAGACTGTCAGCTCCTGCGGTCGGGGGTCTCATAGACTGTCAGCTGCTCCTGGGGTCAGAGATTCATAAGACTGTCAGCTCCTGGGTCAGGTCTCATAGACTGTCAGCTCCTGGGGTCAGGGTCTCCATAGAGTGTCAGCCTCCCTGGGGTCAGGGGGGGGTCATTATAGACTGTCAGCTCCTGGGGTCTTGGGGTCTCGTAGACTGTCAGCTCCTGGGGTCAGGGTCTCATAGACTGTCAGCTCCTGGGGTCAGAGTCTCATAGACTGTCAGCTCCTGGGGTCAGGGTCTCATAGACTGTCAGCTCCTGGGGTCAGGGGTCTCATAGAGTGTCAGCTCCTGGGGTCAGGGTCTCATAGACTGTCAGCTCCTGGGTCAGGGTCTCATAGAGTGTCAGCTCCTGGGGTCAGGTTCAGCTCAGAGTTTTAGACTGTCAGCTCCTGGGGTCAGGGTCTCAGACTGTCAGCTCCTGGGGTCAGGGTCTCATAGAGTGTCAGCTCCTGGGTCAGGGTCTCATAGAGTGTCAGCTCCTGGGGTCAGAGTGTCTCATAGACTGTCAGCTCCTGGGTCAGGTCTCATAGACTGTCAGCTCCTGGGGTCAGGGTCTCATAGACTGTCAGCTCCTGGGGTCAGGGTCTCATAGAGTGTCAGCTCCTGGGTCAGGGTCTCATAGACTGTCAGCTCCTGGGGTCAGAGTCTCATAGACTGTCAGCTCCTGGGGTCAGAGTCTCATAGACTGTCAGCTCCTGGGGTCAGGGGTCTCAGACTGTCAGCTCCTGGGGTCATAGAGGTGTCATAGACTGTCAGCTCCTGGGGTCGGGTGTCATTAGTCTGTCAGCTCCTGGGTGGGGCCTCATAGAGTGTCAGCTCCTGGGGTCAGAGTCTCATAGACTGTCAGCTCCTGGGGTCGGGGCCTCCTAGAGTGTCAGCTCCTGGGGTCAGGTGTCATTATCTTCAGCTCCTGGGGTCGGGGCCTCATAGAGTGTCAGCTCCTGGGGTCAAGGTGTCATTAGACTGTCAGCTCCTGGGGTCGGGGTGTCATAGACTGTCAGCTCCTGGGGTCAGGGTGTCATTAGACTGTCAGCTCCTGGGGTCGGGGTGTCACATGTATCATTTTTGAGGTGACCTCACTGGCAGATGTTGGCGCCTCGGTCTCGGTGTACCTGGTGTCACCAGTCGGCTGTAGTGTAGGGTTGCAGCATAGGGTGGTCCCATCTGTACCCCTCCTCCGATAGTTCTCGCAGTGGACGAGCCTCTTCAGCTCGGAGGGGTTTCGTAGATCCGCCAGCGGTAGAGCCTACAGAGGAGGACGGCGGGGCGAAGGCTTGCTTGGCTGACCTGACCTCCAGCGGGAATCGGATGCAGCCGCAGTCCCAGCGCCCTTCGCTCTCCACCGCCTCCGCCAGCCGCCACAGCTGCTCGTCTTTCAGCTTCTTGAAGAGTTGGAGGGCGGCGGGTCGCAAGGCATGGTGGAGCTCCTCGGGGTTGGGGGGCCCCCCAGACCCCGGACCCCGGCTCGGCGTGGTGCGGCGATGTCTCCAAAGTTGCCAGGCGAGAAAGAACGGCGAGAACGGAACATAAGACGAAGGCGGTCAGACGGTAGAACCCGGGCGCTCTCAGCACCGAGAACCTGCGGAGAGGAGACAGCGGGGGAGGGTGATTGTACCGCGCTACACCACTGGGGCGTCTCTGCAAACCCCACCCGGGACACTTACCTCACCATCAGGACCACAGCGGGGGAGGGGTGATTGTACCGCGCTACACCTCTGGGGGCGTCTCTGCACCCCACCCGGGACACTTACCTCACCAGTCAGGAGACAGCGGGAGGGGTGATTGTACCGCGCTACACCTCTGGGGGCGTCTCTGCACCCCACGCCCAGGGACACTTACCTCACCAGTCAGGAGACAGCGGGGGAGGGGTGATTGTAACCGCGCTACACCACTGGGGGCGTCCTCTGCACCCCACCCGGGACACTTACTCACCAGACAGAGACAGCGGGGGTAGGTGTTGGATTGTACCGCCCTACACCTCCTGGGGGGGCGTCTCTTGACACCTCACGGGAGCGAACCTCACCTCAGGAGACAGCGGGGAGGGGTGATTGTACCGAGCGTCTCTGGGCGTCGTCTTGCACCCCCACCCGGACACTTACCTCACCAGTCAGGACACAGCGGGGGAGGGGTGATTGTACCGCGCTACACCTCTGGGGCGTCTCTGCACCCCACCCGGGACACTTACCTCACCAGTCAGGACACAGCGGGGGGGGGGTGATTGTACCGTCAGCGCTACCTCTGGGGCGTCTCTTACCTTGCCAGTCAGGCGTTATACGGACCGCTGGACCATCCCGCCATCTTCCAGGAACCCTCGCCACGCCCAATGGGCAAAAGGGAAAAGCGGCAGTTAGGGGTCACCTGACCTGGAATGGGGGACAGGAAGCCTATTAGCTGCTTGCAGCGATAGGAGTGAGACTCTGAGGTGGGCGGAGCTAGGATGAAATGGAGAATATCACCCCAAACTGAAGTGTAGGAGCAGAAATGAGCCCCCATCCACAATCTCGGGCCACAATGCCTCTGGGTGACATCAGTTGACCCTTAAACACTCTTTGGATGAGAAGAGGGAAGTTCTGATTGACCTTTGCCGTGTGTGCGGGGGAGGGGACGGGGGTCGATCTCTGATCTGTGGGGGGAGGGGACGGGGGGTCGATCTCTGATCTGCGGGGGAGGGGACGGTGGGGGGGGTCGATCTCTGATCTGCAGGGGAGGGGACGGGGGGTCGATCTCTGATCTGTGGGGAGGGGACGGGGGGTCGATCTCTGATCTGCAGGGGAGGGGGCGGGGGTCGATCTCTGATCTGCGGGGGAGGGGACGGGGATCGATCTCTGATCTGCGGGGGAGGGGACCGATCTCTGATCTGTGGGGGAGGGGACGAGGATCGATCTCTGATCTGTGGGGGAGGGGACGGGGGTCGATCTCTGATCTGCGGGGGAGGGGACGGGGGTCGATCTCTGATCTGCGGGGGAGGGGACGGGGATCGATCTCTGATCTGCGGGGGAGGGGACGGGGGTCGGTCTCTGATCTGCGGGGGAGGGGACGGGGCTCGGTCTCTGATCTGCGGGGGAGGGGACGGGGGTCGATCTCTGATCTGCGGGTGAGGGGACGGGGGTCGATCTCTGATCTGTGGGGGAGGGGACGGGGGGTCGATCTCTGATCTGCGGGGGGAGGGGACGGGGGGGTCGATCTCTGATCTGCAGGGGAGGGGACGGGGGGTCGATCTCTGATCTGTGGGGGAGGGGACGGGGGGTCGATCTCTGATCTGCAGGGGAGGGGACGGGGGGTCGATCTCTGGGGGGTCGATCTCTGATCTGTGGGGGAGGGGACGGGGATCGATCTCTGATCTGCGGGGGAGGGGACGGGGGTCGGTCTCTGATCTGCGGGGGAGGGGACGGGGCTCGGTCTCTGATCTGCAGGGGAGGGGACGGGGGTCGATCTCTGATCTGCGGGTGAGGGGACGGGGGTCGGTCTCTGATCTGCGGGGGAGGGGGGGGGGAGGGGAAGGGGGTCGATCTCTGATCTGCGGGGGAGGGGACGGGGGTCGGTCTCTCTGATCTGCGGGGGAGGGGACGGGGATCGATCTCTGATCTGCGGGGGAGGGGATCTGATCTGGGGGAGGGGACGGGGTCGATCTCTGATCTGCGGGGGAGGGGACGAGGATCGATCTCTGATCTGTGGGGGAGGGGACGGGGGTCGGTCTCTGATCTGCGGGGGAGGGGACGGGGCTCGGTCTCTGATCTGCGGGGGAGGGGACGGGGGTCGATCTCTGATCTGCGGGTGAGGGGAACGGGGGTCGGTCTCTGATCTGCGGGGGAGGGGACGGGGGTCGGATCTCTGATCTGCGGGGGAGGGGACGGGGGTCGATCTCTGATCTGCGGGGGGGGGGACGGGGGTCGGATCTCTGATCTGCGGGGGAGGGGAAGGGGGGTCGATCTCTGATCTGCGGGTGAGGGGACGGGGGTCGGTCTCTGATCTGCGGGGGGAGGGGACGGGGGTCGGTCTCTGATCTGCGGGGGAGGGGACGGGGGTCGATCTCTGATCTGCGGGTGAGGGGACGGGGGTCGGTCTCTGATCTGCGGGGGAGGGGAAGGGGGTCGATCTCTGATCTGCGGGGGAGGGGACGGGGGGTCGGTCTCTGATCTGCGGGGGAGGGGACGGGGATCGATCTCTGATCTGCGGGGGAGGGGACCGATCTCTGATCTGTGGGGGAGGGGACGAGGATCGATCTCTGATCTGTGGGGGAGGGGACGGGGGTCGATCTCTGATCTCTGCGGGGGAGGGGACGGGGGTCGATCTCTGATCTGCGGGGGAGGGGAACGGGGGTCGATCTCTGATCTGCGGGGGAGGGGACGGGGGGGTCTCTGATCTGCGGGGGAGGGGACGGGGGGTCGGTCTCTGATCTGCGGGGGAGGGGACGGGGGTCGGTCTCTGATCTGTGGGGGAGGGGACGGGGGTCGATCTCTGATCTGCGGGGGGGGGACGGGGGGACGGGGGTCGGTCTCTGATCTGCGGGGGAGGGGACGGGGGTCGATCTCTGATCTGCGGGGGACGGGGGGACGGGGGTCGGTCTCTGATCTGCGGGGGATGGGGACGGGGGGGATCTGTGGGGGAGGGGACGGGGGTCGGATCTCTGATCTGCTGGGGGAGGGGACGGGGGTCGATCTCTGATCTGTGGGGGAGGGGACGGGGGTCGATCTCTGATCTGGGGGAGGGGACGGGGGGATCTCTGACTGTGGGGGAGGGGACGGGGGGGTCTCTGATCTGTGGGGAGGGGACGGGGGTCGATCTCTGATCTGTGGGGGAGGGGACGGGGGGGGTCGATCTCTGATCTGTGGGGGAGGGGACGGGGGTCGGGATCTGTGGGGGAGGGGACGGGGGTCGTCTCTGATCTGTGGGGGGGGGAGGGTCGATCTCTGACTGTGGGGGAGGGGACGGGGGGGGTCGATCTCTGATCTGTGGGGGAGGGGACGGGGGTCGATCTCTGATCTGTGGGGGAGGGGACGGGGGTCGGTCTCTGATCTGGGGGAGGGGAACGGGGGTCGATCTCTGGGAGGGGACGGGGGTCGATCTCTGATCTGTGGGGGAGGGGACGGGGGGGTCGATCTCTGATCTGTGGGGGAGGGGAGGGGGGTCGGTCTCTGATCTCGGGGAGGGGGGTCGATCTCTGATCTGTGGGGGAGGGGACGGGGGTCGGTCTCTGATCTGTGTGGGGGACGGGGGGACGGGGGTCGGTCTCTGATCTGTGGGGGAGGGGACGGGGGGGGTCTCGATCTGTGATCTGTGGGGGAGGGGATCGGGACGGGGGTCGGTCTCTCTGATCTGTGGGGGAGGGGACGGGGGTCGGTCTCTGATCTGTGGGGGAGGGGACGGGGGGTCGGTCTCTGATCTGTGGGGGGGGGGGGTCGATCTCTGACTGTGGGGGGGGGGGGGTCTCGGTCTCTGATCTGTGGGGGAGGGGACGGGGGTCGATCTCTGATCTGTGGGGGAGGGGACGGGGGGGTCGGTCTCTGATCTGCGGGGGAGGGGACAGGGGTCGGTCTCTGATCTGCGGGGGAGGGGACGGGGGTCGATCTCTGATCTGTGGGGGAGGGGACGGGGCAGATTTCTATAGATGATCCGACAGATGGGAAGAACGAATAAAACGGCAGAAATGACGAGATTGTTCTGTGTGTTCGGCAATGTGAGAAAAGGGGGTGAGAAAAGGGGGTGCAGCACCCCAAAACTCACTTCCAATGTCATTCTCTGTATTCTTGGGATCATTACCCGTTCACTCCTATCACCCCGATCAGCTGACAGAGGGGCCCCCCGAATAATTCCCAGGAAGAGGAGCCCCCCGACTAATTCCCAGGCAGAGGAGCCCCCCGAATAATTCCCAGGCAGAGGGGCCCCTCGAATAATTCCCAGGCAGAGGGGCCCCCCGAATAATACCCAGGCAGAGGGGCCCCTCGAATAATACCCAGGCAGAGGGGCCCCTCGAATAATTCCCAGGCAGAGGGGCCCCTCGAATAATTCCCAGGCAGAGGGGCCCCTCGAATAATACCCAGGCAGAGGGGTCCCTCGAATAATACCCAGGCAGAGGGGCCCCTCGAATAATACCCAGGCAGAGGGGCCCCTCGAATAATTCCCAGGCAGAGGGGCCCCCCAAATAATACCCAGGCAGAGGGGCCCCCCGAATAATTCACAGGCAGAGGGGCCCCTCGAATAATTCCCAGGCAGAGGGGCCCCTCGAATAATTCCCAGGCAGAGGGGCCCCCCGAATAATACCCAGGCAGAGGGGCCCCTCGAATAATACCCAGGCAGAGGGGCCCCTCGAATAATTCCCAGGCAGAGGGGTCCCTCGAATAATACCCAGGCAGAGGGGCCCCTCGAATAATACCCAGGCAGAGGGGCCCCTCGAATAATTCCCAGGCAGAGGGGCCCCCCAAATAATACCCAGGCAGAGGGGCCCCCCGAATAATTCACAGGCAGAGGGGCCCCTCGAATAATTCCCAGGCAGAGGGGCCTCCCGAATAATTTCCAAGCAGAGGGGCCCCCGAATAATTCCCAGGCAGAGGGGCCCCCCGAATAATTCCCAGGCAGAGGGTCCCCCAATTCTCCCAATAGACAGAATCAGACCCGTGGCATCACTTACAGAGACGGGAATGTCCCAGTTATTGGGGGACACTGGAGTATAGGATCATAGAGGGGTCGCTGTTATTGGGGTGCAATAAATATTATAGTGGGGTACACCGGAGTACAGGGTGCAGAGGGGTGAGTGTTAATGGGGAATAGAATATTATAATATTGGGGTACCATTTATATAAAATAACGGGGGGCACTGGAGTACAAGGAAATGGAGGCGTTTGTGTTATTGGGGTACAGGTTATATATAATAATGGGGTACAGCAGAGCAGAGGATTGGTATTATTGGGGTACAGGGTCTATATAATAATGGGGTACAGCAGACTATGGGGGAATTGATGGATCTGTGTTATTGGGGTACAGATTATATATAATGGGGTACAGCGGAGTATCTGATTGGTGTTGTTGGGGTACAGGTTATACATAATAATATGGTACATCAGAGCAGATGATTTGGTGTTATTGGGGTACAATTTATATATAATGGGGTACAGCAGAGTAGAGTATTTGGTGTTATTGGGGTACATCAGACTACAGGGTTAATGAGGGGTCAGTGTTATTGGGGTACAGGTATATATAATAATGGGGTACATCAGAGCAGAGTATTTGGTGTTATTGGGGTACAGGTTATACATAATAATGGGGTACAGCAGACTAGATGATTGGTGTTATTGGGGTACAGGTTATATATAATGGGGTACAGCAGAGTAGAGGATTCATTTTATAGGGGTACAGGTTATATATAAGGGGTACAGCAGAGTAGATGATTGGTGTTATTGGGGTACAGGTTATATAAATAATGGGGTACAGCAGAGTAGATGATTGGTGTTTTGGGGTACAGGTTATATATAATGGGGTACAGCAGAGTAGAGGATTGGTGTTTTGGGGTACAGGTTATATATAATGGGGTACAGCAGAGTAGAGAATTGGTGTTATTGGGGTACAGGTTATATAAATAATGGGGTACAGCAGAGTAGATGATTGGTGTTATTGGGGTATAGGTTATATATAATGGGGTACAGCAGAGTAGAGGATCGGTGTTATTGGGGTACAGGTTATATACATAATGGGGTACAGCAGAGTTGATGATTGGTGTTTTTGGGGTACAGGTTATATATAATGGGGTACAGCAAAGTAGAGAATTAGTGTTATTGGGGTACAGGTTATATAAATAATGGGGTACAGCAGAGTAGATGATTGGTGTTTTGGGGTACAGGTTATATATAATGGGGTACAGCAGAGTACAGTATTTGGTATTATCGGGGTACAGCTTACAAAGACTAGTGAGGTACATCTAAGTACAGGGGAAATGAGGGGTCATTGTTATTGGGGTACAGGTTATATGTAATATTGGGGTACACTGGAGTACAGGGAGATAAAGGGATTGGTGTTATTAGGGTACAAGTTAAATAGTGGGGTACATCAGCATACAGTAAGATGGGGTGCAGGGTATACCTAATATTGGGGTACATAAAAGTCCTGCAGCATAGAGGGGTCATAGGATACGGGTTATATATAGAAGTGGGGTACATCTGATGGGAGCTAAAGGGGTTTCATGAAGTGGGGTACACCGGAGTTCAGGGGATTGGGGGGGCAGGGATACTCGGAGAAAGTATATATATATAGTAGCGGGGTACACTAGAGTAGAGGGGTCAGTATTAATGGGGTGTCCTGGAGTAGAGGGGTGTATGGGGGTCGGTATAGATCTATATGTAATATTGGGGTACAGTGAAGAAGTCGGGGTGTCTGCAGCCAGTAAGAGATATACAGCAATAAAAGAAAAGCAGAATCCCCCTCCCCCCTTCCCCTGATGTCACCTCTCATGCAGCACCCCGAAATCTCCCCATACTGACCCCCCCAATCTGCAGGACGTCACCTACCAGCAGCACCGCGTCCTCCGTCCCCCGACTCCCAGCGTCCTGTGACCGAGAGTGCGGAGCTACATCCAACCACCGAGACCCTCGCCTTCCTGTCCCTCCCCCCGCCCCGCCCACCGCCAGATACCGAGAATGACACCCGGCAACCAGGACAGGAGAAGTGGGACTGTGCAGAGTCCATACATACAGAATAGGGACAGATACCGAGAATGACACCCGGCATCCGGGACAGGAGAAGTGGGACTGTGCAGAGTCCATACATACAGAATGGGGACAGATACCAAGAATGACACCCGGCATCCGGGACAGGAGAAGTGGGACTGTGCAGAGTCCATACATATGGTATAAGGACAGATACGAGAATGACACCCGGCATCCAGGACAGGAGAAGTGGGACTGTGCATGGTCCATACATACAGAATGGGGACAGATACCGAGAATGACACCCGGCATCCGGGACAGGAGAAGTGGGACTGTGCATGGTCCATACATACAGAATGGGGACAGATACCGAGAATGACACCCGGCATCCGGGACAGGAGAAGTGGGACTGTGCAGAGTCCATACATACAGAATGGGGACAGATACCAAGAATGACACCCGGCATCCGGGACAGGAGAAGTGGGACTGTGCAGAGTCCATACATACTGAATGGGGACAGATACCGAGAATGACACCCGGCATCCGGGACAGGAGAAGTGGGACTGTGCAGAGTCCATACATACAGAATGGGGACAGATACTGAGAATGACACCCGGCATCCGGGACAGGAGAAGTGGGACTGTGCAGAGTCCATACATACAGAATGGGGACAGATACCGAGAATGACACCCGGCATCCGGGACAGGAGGAGTGGGACTGTGCAGAGTCCATACATACTGAATGGGGACAGATACCGAGAATGACACCCGGCATCCAGGACAGGAGAAGTGGGACTGTGCAGAGTCCATACATACAGAATGGGGACAATACCGAGAATGACACCCGGCATCCGGGACAGGAGAAGTGGGACTGTGCATGGTCCATACATACAGAATGGGGACAGATACCGAGAATGACACCCGGCATCCGGGACAGGAGAAGTGGGACTGTGCAGAGTCCATACATACAGAATGGGGACAGATACCGAGAATGACACCCGGCATCCGGGACAGGAGAAGTGGGACTGTGCAGAGTCCATACATATGGTATAAGGACAGATACGAGAATGACACCCGGCATCCAGGACAGGAGAAGTGGGACTGTGCATGGTCCATACATACAGAATGGGGACAGATACCGAGAATGACACCCGGCATCCGGGACAGGAGAAGTGGGACTGTGCATGGTCCATACATACAGAATGGGGACAGATACCGAGAATGACACCCGGCATCCGGGACAGGAGAAGTGGGACTGTGCAGAGTCCATACATACAGAATGGGGACAGATACCAAGAATGACACCCGGCATCCGGGACAGGAGAAGTGGGACTGTGCAGAGTCCATACATACTGAATGGGGACAGATACCGAGAATGACACCCGGCATCCGGGACAGAGAGAAGTGGGACTGTGCAGAGTCCATACATACAGAATGGGGACAGATACTGAGAATGACACCCGGCATCCGGGACAGGAGAAGTGGGACTGTGCAGAGTCCATACATACAGAATGGGGACAGATACCGAGAATGACACCCGGCATCCGGGACAGGAGGAGTGGGACTGTGCAGAGTCCATACATACTGAATGGGGACAGATACCGAGAATGACACCCGGCATCCAGGACAGGAGAAGTGGGACTGTGCAGAGTCCATACATACAGAATGGGGACAATACCGAGAATGACACCCGGCATCCGGGACAGGAGAAGTGGGACTGTGCATGGTCCATACATACAGAATGGGGACAGATACCGAGAATGACACCCGGCATCCGGGACAGGAGAAGTGGGACTGTGCAGAGTCCATGCATATACCGAGATCTATGTTGGACGCAGTGTGACGATGGTTGCACGGTCTCGGTGTACGCGTTGGTCGGTCTCGGTCGGCTCACAAGGGGTTACATCCATTCCTGGTATGGACTTCCTTCCCTCTCAGACTTCCTCAGGAGATAAGGGGACAGCCTGGCGCCTGAACTGGCCGCCTCCCCACTGCTGGCGTCCTAAGGGGCCCCTCCACGGCGCACAGCGAGGGCCACAGACCAGCGTCATCTGAAGATCGATCTGTGATCACCCCCCCCCCCCCCGGGGGACCGCGGGACTCAGAGAAAACGATCGTCCTGACTGGGAGTGCAACACCCCAACGCACCGCAGAACATCGCGCCTCCCCGCCACACACAGGGATGAACCGTCGTCTGTTTGTTACATTTCAATAAAGTTAAAAAAGAAACATTGTATAAGATCAACACTAAACATATATATACATGGCTCCGCCCCTCTCCACAGATCCATATTAATATATTCTGCAGATTATTCCACCAATGACCTCTTTAGAGATCTGCAGAACATCGCTCCGTCCCCTCCCCCTCCTGACAGTTCCATATTCTACAGACTATCTCACCACGGACCCCTCTAGAGATCTGCAGAACATCACTCCCTCCCCTCCCCCTCCTGACAGATCCATATTGAGATACTCTGCAGATTATTCCACCACTGACCCCTCTAGAGATCTGCAGAACATCGCTCCCTCCCCTCCCCCTCCTGACAGATCCATATTCTGCAGACTATCTCACCACGGACCCCTCTAGAGATCTGCAGAACATCACTCCATCCCCTCCCCCTCTAGAGATCCATATTCTGCAGATTATCTCACCACGGACCCCTCTAGAGATCTGCAGAACATCGCTCCATCCCCTCCCCCTCCTGACAGATCCATATTCTGCAGATTATCTCACCACGGACCCCTCTAGAGATCTGCAGAACATCACTCCATCCCCTCCCCCTCCTGACAGATCCATATTCTGCAGATTATCTCACCACGGACCCCTCTAGAGATCTGCAGAACATCACTCCATCCCCTCCCCCTCCTGACAGATCCATATTCTGCAGATTATTCCACCACTGACCCCCAGGGAGGCCTGCAGATGGTTGCTCTGTATATGGGGGGGGGGGCTGTGCTCTCTCTGGCTGTAGATAAGATCCTGGTCTCTGGGAGGAGGAAGTTGCAGTCAGACTGGCTGGAGCGGGGTTGCGGGGTGGGGGGGGGAGCAGGGGGTGGGGGGGTCGTTCTCGGCTCCCATTATCAGTGTGTGAGCGCGTCTGTTTGTCCGTCCGTCTGTCTGCACCATTCTGATTACCCAGCAGAAGTATGCGACGCTCTGCGGGAAATGTCACCGATCTGGCGTGTTCACATCTCACACATTGCGCCAAGTATGGGGCCCCCGGCATGGACTGTAGTGGCCCCCCAGTCTCAGTCCGGCCATACATGGTTCCAATCCCGAACGATTTTTCGTCTGAAAATCGAGAACTTTCCTCGGTCATCCGATGGCGCCATCAGTGAAGATCGTCCGACCGAAACGTCTCCCCGTATAACGGCCGGAACTTCTGCTCCTCCCGGGACGCCGAACCATCGTACAATCTGACGTCACTGAGCTGAAAATCGGGCGGTTTGCATGAATTCTCCAACATGGCCGATCACCGATGGAGCGATGTTCTGCAGATCTCTAGAGGGGGCAGTGATGGGATAATCTGCAGAATATGGATCTGTCAGGAGGGGGAGGGGAGGGAGCGATGTTCTGCAGATCTCTAGAGGGGGCAGTGATGGGATAATCTGCAGAATATGGATCTGTCAGGAGGGGGAGGGGACGGAGCGATGTTCTGCAGATCTCTAGAGGGTCAGTGATGGGATAATCTGCAGAATATATATGGGATCTGTCAGGAGGGGGAGGGGACGGAGCGATGTTCTGCAGATCTCTAGAGGGGGCAGTGGTGGAATAATCTGCAGAATATATCAATATATGGGATCTGTCAGGAGGGGGAGGGGACGGAGCGATGTTCTGCAGATCTCTAGAGGGGCAGTGGTGCAACAATCTGCAGAATATATCAATATATGGATGTCAGGAGGGGGATGGGACGGAGGGATGTTCTGCAGATCTCTAGAGGGGTCAGTGGTTGGAATAATCTGCAGAATATATGTATATGCCCCTGATGACTGTCATATGTGACGAGGGCGTAGATGCAGTCAGGCTTCATGTTCTGCAGATCTCTAGAGAGGTCAGTGTTGGAATAATCTGCAGAATATATCAATATGGACATCAACATTGCTCCCTCCCATCCCCCTCCTGACAGATCCATATTGATAAAGTTGGGAGCATGAAATTGTCCAAAATGTTGTCCCTTCCCTGGAACTAGGGGGCCAAGTCCAACCCCTGAGGAACAACCCCCCACCATAATCCCCCTCCACCAAACTTTACACTTGGCACAATGCAGTCAGGCAACTACCGTTCTCCTGGCCAACCGCCAAACCCAGACACGTCCATCGGATTACCAGACAGAGAAGCGTGATTGGTCACTCCAGAGAACACGCCTCCTCTGCTCTAGAGTCCAGTGGCAGCATGCTTTACACCACGGCATCCGAACACTTTGCATTGCACTTGGTGATGGAAGGCTTGGATGCAGCTGCTCGGCCATGGAAACCCATTCCATGAAGCTCTCTACGCACTGTTGTTGGGCTCATCTGAAGGCCACACCAAGTTTGGAGGTCTTTAGCTATTGGCTCTGCAGACAGTTGGCGACTTCTGCGCACTGTGCGCTTCAGCATGCGCTGACCCCGCCCTGTCATGTGACGTGGCCTACCACTTGGTGGGCTGAGTGGCTGTTGTTCCCAGTGGCTTCCACTTTGTTATAATCCCACTAACAGTTGGTGGAATATTTAGTAGCCAGGAAATGTCATGGATGGACTTATTGCCCAGGTGGCCACCTATCACGGGACCACGCTTGGAGTCACTGAGCTCCTGAGAGCGACCCATTCTATCACCAATGTTTGTAGAAGCCGTCTGCATGCCTAGGGGCTTGATTGTATACACCTGTGTCCATGGGGGGGATTGGAACACCTGAATCACATGATATGGAGGGGATTGGAACACCCGAATCACATGATATGGAGGGGATTGGAACACCCGAATCACATGATATGGAGGGGATAGGAACACCTGAATCACATGATATGGAGGGGATTGGAACACCTGAATCACATGATATGGAGGGGATTGGAACACCTGAATCACATGATATGGAGGGGATTGGAACACCCGAATCACATGATATGGGAGGGGATTGGAACACCTGAATCACATGATATGGAGAGGATTGGAACACCTGAATCACACCTGGGAGGGGATGGAACACCTGAATCACATGATTTGGAGGGGATTGGAACACCTGAATCACATGATATGGAGGGGATTGGAACACCTGAATCACATGATTGGGAGGGGATTGGAACACCTGAATCAGGTGATATGGAGGGGATTGGAACACCTGAATCACATGATATGGGGGGATTGGAACACCTGAATCACATGATTGGGAGGGGATTGGAACACCTGAATCACATGATATGGAGGGGATTGGAACACCTGAATCACATGATTAGGGGGGATTGGAACACCTGAATCACGTGATAGGGAGGGGATTGGAACACCTGAATCACACCTGATCACATGATAGGAGGGGATTGGAACATCTGAATCACATGATATGGATGGGATTGGGACACCTGGATCACATGATATGGAGGGGATTGGAACACCTGAATCACATGATTAGGAGGGGATTGGAACATCTGAATCACATGGTATGGAGGGGATTGGAACATCTGAATCACATGATATGGAGGGGATTGGAACACCTGAATCACATGATTGGGAGGGGATTGGAACACCTGAATCACATGATTGGGAGGGGATTGGAACAGCTGAATCACATGATATGGAGGGGATTGGAACACCTGAATCACATGATATGGATGGGATTGGGACACCTGGATCACATGATATGGAGGGGATTGGAACACCTGGATCACATGATATGGAGGGGATTGGAACACCTGAATCACATGATATGGAGGGGCGGGGTGAATAGTTTTGGATATATAGTGTAGGCCCAAGAGCAATGAGTCTGCAGCACATTACAACCCCGCAGGCTGTCCCTCTTTCAGTGCATCTCAAAGATGGAATAATCTGCAGAATGTATCAATATGGATCTCTCGGGGGGGGGGAGGGGAGGGGGCGATGTTCTGCCGATGATCTCTCGGTGTGACATGTTGCGCTCCCCTCCTTGTTTTGCTCTCTATTTCTCAGGAATGTTCTCTGCATTGTCTCATCACGCAGCGTTTCCTGTCCTCAGCGCCACCAGACAAGGAGATCCCAACAAACACGGATGAACGTCAGAGATACAATGTGCACCGAGCTCAGCGACACCGACACCGCGACTACAATACACCTCCCATCAATGGACTCCACACCGACCTAGAGGAGGACATGTAACCCCATCCAGACCCTGATCCAGGGACAGACCTGTATGGGGGGATCGGGACCTCCTTCCTCCTGCCGGTGACCCCTCTAGTGATAGATCTATATAGAGCAGCGGTTCTCAACCTGGGGGTCGGGGCCCCTTTGGGGGTCGGGGCCCCTTTGGGGGTCGAATGACGCTTCCACAGGGGTCGCCTAAGACCATCGGAAAACACATATTTCCGATGGTCTTAGGAGCCGAGACACCGCTCCTCGCCTCCGCCGTCTCCAGGTGTGGGCGGGATGACATGCCGCCCCTGTCATCTGGACACACCTCGAGATCAATCCTCGCCTGTGATTGGCCGCCGGCACTGTAGCTCAGGAGAGGCACACAGGCGGCCAATCACTGGCAAGGAGGTGGAGCTTGGAGAGGAGGAGCCGAGCGGCACCGCGAAGATCGAGCGAGTGAAGAGGAGGAGAGCGGCCGGAGAAGGAAGACAGCTGACAGGTAAGTGTCTGGTACCATGGGAGAGGGGGGGAGGGAGGAGCGAGCCCAGGCTGGAGCAGGGGTCTGCAAGGTAAGTATCATTGGTGTCAGTGGGGGAATAGTGCCCCATCATTGGTGTCACTAATACCAACGATGGGACACTATTCCCACTGACACCAATGATGGGGCACTATTCCTCCCACTGACACCAATGATGGGGCACTATTCCCCCACTGACACCAATGATGGGGCACTATTCCTCCCACTGACACCAATGATGGGGCACTATTCCCTCCCACTGACACCAATGATGAGGCACTATTCCTCCCACTGACACCAATGATGGGGCACTATTCCCCCACTGACACCAATGATGGGGCACTATTCCTCCCACTGACACCAATGATGGGACACTATTCCTCCCACTGACACCAATGATGGGGCACTATTCCTCCCACTGACACCAATGATGGGGCACTATTCCTCCCACTGACACCAATGATGAGGCACTGTTCCTCCCACTGACACCAATGATGGGGCACTATTCCTCCCACTGACACCAATGATGGGGCACTATTCCTCCCACTGACACCAATGATGGGACACTATTCCTCCCACTGACACCAATGACGGGGCACTATTCCTCCCACTGACACCAATGATGGGGCACTATTCCTCCCACTGACACCAATGACGGGGCACTATTCCTCCACTGACACCAATGATGGGGCACTATTCCCCCCACTGCAAAATTACAGTTATGAAGTAGCAACGAAAATAATTTTATGGTTGGGGGTCACCACAACATGAGGAACTGTATTAAGGGGTCGCGGCATTAGAAAGGTTGAGAACCACTGCTATAGGGGAATCAGGACCTCCTTCCTCCTGCCGGTGACCCCTCTAGTGATAGGATCTGTATGGGGGAATCAGGACCTCCTTCCTCCCCCGGGGACCCCCCTAGTGATAGGATCTGTATGGGGGGATCAGGACCTCCTTCCTCCCCGGGGACCCCCCTAGTGATAGGATCTGTATGGGGGGATCAGGACCTCCTTCCTCCCCGGGGGACCCCCCTAGTGATAGGATCTGTATGGGGGGATCAGGACCTCCTTCCTCCCCAGGTGACCCCTCTAGTGATAGGATCTGTATGGGGGGATCAGGACCTCCTTCCTCCCCGGGGACCCCCCTAGTGATAGGATCTGTATGGGGGGATCAGGACCTCCTTCCTCCCCGGGGACCCCTCTAGTGATAGGATCTGTATGGGGGGATCAGGACCTCCTTTCCTCCCCGGGGACCCCCCTAGTGATAGGATCTGTATGGGGGGATCAGGACCTCCTTCCTCCTGCCGGTGACCCCTCTAGTGATAGGATCTGTATGGGGGGATCAGGACCTCCTTCCTCCCCGGGGACCCCCCTAGTGATAGGATCTGTATGGGGGGATCAGGACCTCCTTCCTCCCCAGGTGACCCCTCTAGTGATTCTCTATGTATGGACTGTAGGGCCCCCCCGGGGTCAGTGGTGTCCCCAGTCGGACCCCTCTAGTGCAGTGATCTGTCACGGGGTTGAGTGATTGGCGCGTCGCCCGCCTGCCTGTCCGGGGTCGTCCCTCTATACAAAGCGTGCATTTCCTCAGATTTCAGTGTTTAGGTTTCGCTTATCATGAGCCGCCCACCTATTCCCCCCTCCCCCTCCCCGCCATGTTGTGTGAGTGAGGAGGGCCGGACCCCCAGATTGTTCACAACATCCTCCTCCCGGCCCCCCACATCCTGTCAGCGCGGCGACCTCCGAGTCAGTCTGGGGACATTGCGCTTTATTTAGACTTCTGTCACAATGCCCCCCCCCCTCCCCCCCGGGTCCCGGGGCCCTTTGTAGACCATTAATAAAACTCAGAGAGGAAATCTCCATCTCCCCCCCCCCCAGGAGGACGCGTCTGACCCAAAATATTCCTCCTCACTCCGCCACTGAGATCGATTCCAGGAGCTGACAGTCTGAGACCCTGACCCCAGGAGCTGACAGTCATGGACCCCGACCCCCTGACAGTCTATGAGACCCCCCCCAGGAGCTGACAGTCTATGAGACCCCGACCCCAGGAGCTGACAGTCTACGAGACCCTGACCCCAGGAGCTGACAGTCTATGAGACCCCGACCCCAGGAGCTGACCTTCTATGAGACCCCGACCCCAGGAGTGACAGTCTATGAGGGGGACCCAGGACCTGACAGTCTACGAGACCCTGACCCCTCTAGCTGACAGTCTGAGACCCCGACCCCCAGGAGCTGACAGTCTAATGACACCCTGACCCCCTAGTGATAGGATCTGTATGGGGGGATCAGGGGGAGCTGACAGATCTGTATGAGACCTCCTTCCCCAGGGCTGACAGTCTATGAGACCCTGACCCCAGGAGCTGACAGTCTACGAGACCCTGACCCCAGGAGCTGACCCCCCGACCCCAGGAGCTGACAGACCTAATCCACCCTCCCCAGGAGCTGACAGTCTACGAGACCCTGACCTGTAGGAGCTGACAGTCTAATGACCTCCTGACCCCAGGAGCTGACAGTCTGAGACCCCGACCCCAGGAGCTGATCAGTCTATGAGGGGGACCCAGGAGCTCCTTCCTGACCCCGGTGACCCCAGGAGCTGACAGTCTGAGACCCCGACCCCAGGACCTCCTGACAGTCTAATGACACCCTGACCCCCAGGATAGGATCAGTCTACGAGACCCGACCCCAGGAGCTGACAGTCTACGAGACCCTGACCCCAGGAGCTCCTTTCAGTCTACTGAGACCCTGACCCCAGGAGCTGACAGTCTACGATCAGGACCCTGACCCCAGGAGCTGACAGATCTCTATGATGACCTCCTTCCTCCCCTGACCCCCCAGGATAGGACAGTCTAATGACAGGACCCTCCCCTGACCCCAGGAGCTGACAGACCTATAAGTGAGACCCCGACCCCAATCAGCTGACAGTCTATAATGAGGACCCCGACCCCAGGAGCTGACAGATCTGTATGAGACCCAGGACCCCAGGAGCTGACAGTCTATGAGACCCCGACCCCAGGAGCTGACAGTCTGAGACCCTGACCCCAGGAGCTGACATCATGAGACCCCGACCCCAGGAGCTGACAGTCTATGAGGACCCTGACCCCAGGAGCTGACAGTCTACGAGACCCTGACCCCAGGAGCTGACAGTCTACGAGACCCTGACCCCAGGAGCTGACAGTCTGAGACCCCGACCCCAGGAGCTGACAGTCCTAATGACACCCTGACCCCAGGAGCTGACAGTCTACGAGACCCCCGACCCCAGGAGCTGACAGTCTACGAGACCCTGACCCTAGGAGCTGACAGTCTAATGACTCCCCTGACCCCAGGAGCTGACAGTCTGAGACCCCGAGTCCCCCAGGAGCTGACAGTCTAATGACACCCTGACCCCAGGAGCTGACAGTCTACGAGACCCCGACCCCAGGAGCTGACAGTCTACGAGACCCTGACCCCAGGAGCTGACAGTCTACGAGACCCTGACCCCAGGAGCTGACAGTCTATGTGAGCCCTGACCCCATTGGAGCTGACAGTCTAATGAGACCCTGACCCCAGGAGTCTGACAGTCTATAATGAGACCCCGACCCAGGAGCTGACAGTCTATAATGAGACCCCGACCCCAGGAGCTGACAGTCTATGAGACCCTGACCCCAGGAGCTGACAGTCTATGAGACCCTGACCCCAGGAGCTGACAGTCTATGAGACCCCGACCCCAGGAGCTGACAGTCTATGAGACCCTGACCCAGGAGCTGGCAGTCTATGAGACCCTGACCCCCAGGAGCTGACAGTCTATGAGACCCCGACCCCAGGAGCTGACAGTCTATGATGAGACCCTGACCCCAGGAGCTCCCCAGTCTACGAGACCCTGACCCCAGGAGCTGACAGTCTACGAGACCCTGACCCCAGGAGCTGACAGTCTATGATGAGGCCCTGACCCCAGGGAGCTGACAGTCTAATGAGACCCGACCCCAGGAGCTGACAGTCTATAATGAGACCCCGACCCCAGGAGCTGACAGTCTATAATGAGACCCGACCCCAGGAGCTGACAGTCTATGAGACCCTGACCCCAGGAGCTGACAGTCTATGAGACCCTGACCCCAGGAGCTGACAGTCTATGAGACCCCGACCCCAGGAGCTGACAGTCTATGAGACCCTGACCCCAGGAGCTGACAGTCTATGAGACCCTGACCCCAGGAGCTGACAGTCTATGAGACCCTGACCCCAGGAGCTGACAGTCTAGGGGGGATAATGAGACCCTGACCCCAGGAGCTGACAGTCTATGATGAGACCCTGACCCCAGGAGCTGACAGTCTGAGACCCCTGACCCCAGGAGCTGACAGTCTATGAGACCCCGACCCCAGGAGCTGACAGTCTGAGACCCGACCCCAGGAGCTGACAGTCTATGAGACCCTGACCCCAGGAGCTGACAGTCTATGAGACCCTGACTGACAGTCTAGGACCCTGACCCCAGGAGCTGGCAGTCTATGAGACCCTGACCCCAGGAGCTGACAGTCTATGATGAGACCCTGACCCCAGGAGCTGACAGTCTATGAGACCCTGACCCCAGGAGCTGACAGTCTATGAGACCCTGACCCCAGGAGGACATCTATGAGACCCTGACCCCAGGAGCTGACAGTCTAGGGGGGATAATAGAGGGCAGCACAGTGGCTGAGTGGTTAGCACCTCCCCCTGGCAGTACTCGGGTTGTTGGTTTAAATCCCACCACCTGCCTGGAGTTTGCATGTTCTCCCTGTGCCTGCGTGGGTTTCCTCCGGGTACTCTGTTTCCTCCCACACTCCAAAGACAGGCTGGGAGGATAATTGGCTCCGGTCTATATTGGCCCTAGTATGTGTATGAATGTGAGTTAGGGCCCTTAGACTGTACGCTCCTCGGGGGCGGGGCCTGATGGGAATGCAGTATATATGTACAGCGGACACTGAGGGCGATATATAATACCGGGGGAGGGGAATGGCTGTCGATGGCCATCTAGTGGCAGGTTTTGGTATTACTCCTCTAGAGTGACAACACAATGGAGTCATCAGAGAACCGAACCCTCCGATACATCGATCAACAGTCTCCGTGGTGTCATACACATGAGCAGACACCTGATGGATGGACAGATTGGAGCTGAACTCAGCACAGGGCACAGGGTGGGGAACCCCTCATAGTGGGCACAGGGATGGTGGGAACCCCTCATAGTGGGCACAGGGATGGTGGGAACCCCTCATAATGGACACAGGGATGGTGGGAACACCTCATAATGGGCACAGTGGGTGTGCAGACCCAGGAGCTCAGCACAGGGATGGTGGGAACCCCTTATAGTGGGCACAGGCATGGTGGGAACCCCTCATGAAGGGGGCACAGGGATGGTGGGAACACCTCATAATGGGCACAGGGATGGTGTGCAGACCCAGGAACTCAGCACAGGGATGGTGGGGAACCCCTCATAGTGGGCACAGGGACAGTGGGAACCCCTCATAGTGGGCACATGGATGGTGGGAACCCCTCATAATGGCGCAGGGACCCCGGGAACCCCTCATAGTGGGCACAGGGATGGTGGGAACCCCTCATAATGGGCACAGCAGGTGTACAGGCCCAGGAACTCAGGGATGATGGGAACCCCTTCGGAGTCATCTGAACAGAAAGGTGGAGTGACCTGAGCCAGGAGAGTCCAGGAGATGTAGGCAGGAAGTCATGAGAGATCCAACACGTTTCGGGGTTCCGTACTCCTCCTCCTCAGGGCGGGGCGATGACCCGGTGAGATCATTGTCCGGTATTCTCCAGTTCCTCGTCCCGCCCCCTAATGGGGAGTACGGAGCCCCCCGAAACACCTCGGTTCCTCACCCCCCGCCCCCTGATGAAGGGGAGTACGGAGCCCCCCGAAACACCTCGGTTCCTCGCCCCGCCCCCTGATGGAGGGGAGTACGGAGCCCCCCGAAACACCTCGGTTCCTCGCCCCGCCCCCTGATGAAGGGGAGTACGGAGCCCCCCGAAACGCGTCGGTTCCTCGCCCCGCCCCTGATGGAGGGGAGTACGGAAGCCCCCCGAAACGGCCTCGGTTCCTCGCCCCGCCCCCTGATGAAGGGGAGTACGGAGCCCCCCGAAACGCCTCGGTTCCTCGCCCCGCCCCCTGATGGAGGGGAGTACGGAGCCCCCCGAAACGCCTCGGTTCCTCGCCCCGCCCCCTGATGGAGGGGAGTACGGAGCCCCCCAAAACGCCTCGGTTCCTCGCCCCGCCCCCTGATGGAGGGGAGTACGGAGCCCCCCGAAACACCTCGGTTCCTCGCCCCGCCCCCTGTTGGAGGGGAGAACGGAGCCCCCCGAAACACCTCGGTTCCTCGCCCCGCCCCCTGATGGAGGGGAGAACGGAGCCCCCCCGAAACGCGCCTCGGTTCCTCGCCCCGCACCCTGATGGAGGGGAGTACGGAGCCCCCCGAAACGCCTCGGTTCCTCGCCCCGCCCCCTGATGAAGGGGAGTACGGAGCCCCCCGAAACGCCTCGGTTCCTCGCCCCGCCCCCTGATGGAGGGGAGTACGGAGCCCCCCAAAACACCTCGGTTCCTCGCCCCGCCCCCTGATGGAGGGGAGTACGGAGCCCCCCGAAACACCTCGGTTCCTCGCCCCGCCCCCTGTTGGAGGGGAGAACGGAGCCCCCCGAAACACCTCGGTTCCTCGCCCCGCCCCCTGATGGAGGGGAGAACGGAGCCCCCCGAAACGCCTCGGTTCCTCACCACGCTACCCCCTGATGGAGGGGAGTACGGAGCCCCCCCGAAACGCCTCGGTTCCTCGCCCCACCCCTGATGAAGGGGCGTACAGAGCCCCCCGAAATGCCTCGGTTCCTCGCCCCGCCCCCTGATGGAGGGGATTACGGAGTCCCCCGAAACACCTCGGTTCCTCACCTCGACCCAATGGAGGGGAGTACGGAGCCCCCCGAAACGCCTCGGTTCCTCGCCCCGCCCCCTGATGAAGGGGAGTACGGAGCCCCCCGAAACGCCTTGGTTCATTGCCCCGCCCCCTGATGGAGGGGGAAACACATCAAACAGGTAAATACCGCATTATGGCCACTAGATGGCGCTACAACCGCAGCAATGCGTTCCCACTACGTGTGGCCAGGATTGGACAGGCTAGGCGGGTGCTGCTGACGATCGTCCAATCTCCTCTCACACATCGACCCCCCCGCTGCACCACAACACACAACTCTGCAGAACAACACATTTTATTGCCATTCAGGAAAATCACATCAAGCCCAGGAGGACGGCTCAGCCAATCACAGAGCCGGATCGATCTTCCCAACCGATCGACCAACCACAGCAATTGTACAGCCATGTCCGAGAGAAGAGCGGGCGTTGTCACCTGCGGCCAGTTCATGGGAAGGTGTCACCGCAGTGCATCCCCTGGGGGGGGGGCGCCATTTCCAGGAAGGTGTCACTAGTGTTGTCTCTGGGGGGGGGCGCCATTTCCAGGAAGGTGTCACTAGTGTTGTCTCTGGGGGGGGGGGGCGCCATTTCCAGGAAGGTGTCACTAGTGTTCTCTCTCCAGGAAGGTGTCATTAGGGTCTCTGGGGGGGGGGCGCCATTTCCAGGAAGGTGTCACTAGTGTTGTCTCTGGGGGGGGGGCGCCATTTCCAGGAAGGTGTCACTAGTGTTGTCTCTGGGGGGGGCGCCATTTCCAGGAAGGTGTCACTAGTGTTGTCTCTGGGGGGGGGGCGCCATTTCCAGGAAGGTGTCACTAGTGTTGTCTCTGGGGGGGGGGCACCATTTCCAGGAAGGTGTCACTAGTGTTGTCTCTGGGGGGGCGCCATTTCCAGGAAGGTGTCACTAGTGTTGTCTCTGGGGGGGGGGGGGGGGGCGCCATTTCCAGGAAGGTGTCACTAGTGTTCTCTCTGGGGGGGGGCGCGCCATTTCCAGGAAGGTGTCACTAGTGTTGTCTCTGGGGGGGGGGCGCCATTTCCAGGAAGGTGTCATTAGTGTTGTCTCTGGGGGGGGCGCCATTTCCAGGAAGGTGTCACTAGTGTTCTCTCTGGGGGGGGGGCACTATTTCCAGGAAGGCGTGACCACAGTCCATCCTCCGGGGGGCGCTCTCTCTCCAACAAACACAGCAATTCAGATGGGACCGGAGGAAGGACAGACATGGTCACTCGGGGCGCCCCCTGCTGGTTCCAGGTCACACTTCCTTGGCATCTGCATGGAGTCAGCACACCTTGACACACATGTGGCCCCCGGGACAGCTTCCACCGGGGCCCTCTGGTCCATCAGCTCCTTGATGCACCAGCAGCACAGACGCGGTCACTCAAGGCGCCCCCTGCTGGTTGCAGGTCACACTTCCTTGGCATCTGCATGGAGTCAGCACACCGTCACACACACAGCACATGTGGCCCCCAGGACAGCTCCCACTGGGGGCCCCTAGTCCAGCAGCTCCTTGATGCACCAGCAGCACAGCAGGAAGTACAGGCACTCCTTGAGGCTCTGGAGGACGGAGTATCCGATGTTCATCCCCATCCAGTTCTTGTATCTGGGGAATGACATGTTCCTCAAGGCTTGTCCCATGGAGAACGGGGCGAAGGGCCCCAGGGGCCTGCGGGGTTCCGCTTGGCACAGCGAGGGCAGCCGGGCGTTGTGTCTGCCGATGGGGATCATGTTATGGACGGGGGGCGTCCGGCGGGGCAATTTATCGGCCGCTGGCTCGGAGCACGAGGCCCGGGGGGGGCGGGGGATGGGGGACGCCGGAACGTTCTGCAATCTACGCCTTTGTCATTGCGGGAACAAGAGGGAGAAGCGGAGTGGCCCCTGGCAGCCTGACCCCCCCCCCCCCCGGTGATTAACCCCCTACAGTCACAGAGGACGAGCAGCCCTGCAGGGGCCCCGTGACTGAGCCTCACAGGTCGGCTGATGTGCAGCTGAGACAGTCGCTGACACAGCATGGCCGCAAACGCTGACACCAGCGGGGCCCCTGGTGGGCGAGGGGGGGTGTCAGGGACCCAGGAACAGCTCTCTCATGCGGGGTATGAAAGGAAAGTTATGTAAAGTGGCCTCCGGCTACAACCACAGCAAATCAAGTCCTCCGCGTCTATTACCGCCCCCCCCTCCCCTCCTTCACCGGCGTCAGCCGTGGCACTGAGGATCGAGGCGGCATCTACTCCAATCCACAGCCCGAGACCTGCAGACTGGGGAGAGAAGAGAGGGCCAATCAGGAGCCAGGAAGACACGCAACAAAAACATGGCGGCAGGGACAGAACGGGGGTCCGAGGGCAAAACGGGGGTCTGAGGGCAAAGCGGGGGTCCGAGGGCAAAACGGGGGGTCTGAGGGCAAAGCAGGGGTCTGAGGGCAAAGCGGGGGCCTGAGGGCAAAGCGGGGGTCAGGAGGCAATAATGGCAGATGTGGCTCTTTGTCTGGACCTCGAACCTCTCCCCCAACTTACCTATCCTCACTTTTCACCTCCACCCCCCCCCTCCCATTGCCCTCAGCCCCCACCCACCTGACCCTGCCCCCCCCATTCCCCTCGGCCCCACCCACCTGATTCCCCCCCCCTCATTGCCCTTGGCCCCCCCCACGTGACCCTTCTTCCCCCCCAATTGTCCTCGGCCCCACCCACCTGACCCTTCTTCCCCCCCCATTGCCCTCAGCCCCACCCACCTGACCCTCCCCACCCCATCGACCTGACTCTCCCTCCCATTGCCCTCGGCCCCCACCCACCTGACCCTTCTTTCCCCTCATTGCCCTCGACCCCACCCACCTGTCCCTTCTCCCCCCCATTTGCCCTAAGCCCCTCCCACCTGACCTTCTTCCCCCCGTTGACCTCAGCCCCACCCACCTGACCCTCCCCCCATTGCCCTCAGCCCCACCCACCTGATTCTCCCCCCCATTGCCCTTGGCCCCACCCACCTGACCCTTCTTTCCCCCCCCATTGCTCTCGACCCCACCCACCTGTCCCTTCTCCCCCCCATTGCCCTCGGCCCCACCCACCTGACCCTCTCCCCCATTGTCCCGGCCCCACCCACCTGACCCTTCTTCCTCCCCCATTGCCCTTGGCCCTACCTGACCCCTCCCCCCCATTGTCCTTGGCCCCACCCACCTGACCCTTCTTCTCCCCCCCATTGCCCTCGGCCCCACCTGATCCTCACCCCCCCCCATTGCCCTCAGCCCCACCCACCTGACCCTCCCCCCCATTGCCCTCAGCCCCACCCACCTGACCCTCCCGCCCCAAGCTCCTTCTCCACACAAACACCTAAAACTCTTCCTACAAGAACCATAAAAATCTTCCAGCTCCCGTCATTCCCTAATAAACCCTCCAAATCACATCCCCGACTCAATCCACACTAACCCCCCCCCCCCCCCCAATAATATACAAGAGGACGCCGGGACATGGTGGTGGGCAAAAACCCCTCGGCAGACACAGATCGACTTATAACGATCGTTATTCTCAGCAATTAGTTAAAAATAACATTCACAGCAACTAACATGTTAGTAGGAGGAGCCTGCGGGGGAGCCACGTGGCACTGAAAATGCACAAGGGGGACAAGGGGGCCCTGCAGAGAGTTTATGGGCCAGAATGTGGCCCCGGGGGGACGTGGCCCAAGGCAGAGGGGGGCGAGGAGTCGCTGAGGGATTGCTTTACCTGTAAGGACAGGAAAAAAAAAAACTGCTTTGCAGTACACTCCGCCCACGTCTGTATGCGCAGGGCGGGCTACATGGAGTTCGCTCAAAATATGACGTCCTTTATTGTTCTAAACCACAAACTCAGAAGCTCCACCCAGAAACCTAAAGTGGGCTTCGTCACGGAGGTAGTATCTGAGCCATCATTGGGTGAAATGTGTCAGGAGAGTATGGGCGGACCTTGTGTTCATTGTCTAGAATAATAAAGTTTTATCAATACTGATGTCATCAGAGTAAGGAGAGTCTGGGTGGACGTTGTGTTCATTGTCTAAAATAATAAAGTTTTATATTAATACTGATGTCATTGGGGTGAGGAGGGTGTGGATGGACCTTCTGTGTTCATTGTCTGGAATAATAAAGTTTTATCAATACTGATGTCATTGGGGTGAGGAGGGTGTGGACAGACGTTTGATGTTCACTGTCTGGAATAATAAAGTTTTATCAATACTGATGTCATCAGAGTAAGGAGAGTCTGGGTGGGACGTTGTGTTCATTGTCTAAAATAATAAAGTTTTATCAATACTGATGTCATTGGGGTGAGGACGGACCTTCTATGTTCATTGTCTGGAATAATAAAGTTTTATAAATACTGATGTCATTGGGGTGAGGAGGGTGTGGACAGACCTTCTGTGTTCATTGGAATAATAAAGTTTTATCAATACTGATGTCATTGGGGTGAGGAGGGTGTGGATGGACCTTCTGTGTTCATTGTCTGGAATAATAAAGTTTTATCAATACTGATGTCATTGGGGTGAGGAGGGTGTGGACAGACGTTTGATGTTCACTGTCTGGAATAATAAAGTTTTATCAATACTGATGTCATCAGAGTAAGGAGAGTCTGGGTGCACGTTGTGTTCATTGTCTAAAATAATAAAGTTTTATTAAAACTGATGTCATTGGGGTGAGGAGGGTGTGGATGGACCTTCTGTGTTCATTGGAATAATAAAGTTTTATCAATACTGATGTCATCAGAGTAAGGAGAGTCTGGGAGAACGTTATGTTCATTGTCTAAAATAATAAAGTTTTATCAATACTGATGTCATTGGGGTGAGGACGGACCTTCTATGTTCATTGTCTGGAATAATAAAGTTTTATAAATACTGATGTCATTGGGGTGAGGAGGGTGTGGACAGACCTTCTGTGTTCATTGGAATAATAAAGTTTTATCAATACTGATATCATCAGAGTAAAGAGTCTGGGTGGACTTTTTGTGTTCATTGCCTAGAATAATAAAGTTTTATTAACAATGATGTCAGCAGAGTAAAGAGAGTCTGGATGGACTTGTGTTCACTGTCTGGAATAATAAAGTTTTACCAACATCAACGTCACCAACATTTCGGGGGCGGAGCAGCGAGGAGAGATGTGAACCAATAAAGCGAAGGATGCGGCTGTGACCAGAAGGTAACAATGTATACAATCACCGCGTCAGCAGGCTCCGCCCACCATGGCGCACGTCAGCGGTTTCCGGCTCTAGGGACGCGTTTCGAGGACTTTGCCCGACCCGACAGGAAGGAGTTAACATTGCTATAGAAATATCGTCAAAACGCGTCCCTTGCGATGGAAGCCGCTGATGTACCTGGCGGTGGGAGGAGCCATCGATGATGCAGTGGCAGCCACGAGCGGCCCGGCTGGGGGTCAGAGTCTGTGGCCTACGTGGTCTCAGCGCACTATGCTGGCTCCGCCTTCCTCCTTTGCGTGTTAGAGAATGATGAGCGCTCCATGCCGCAGTTCTCCTCCCGCCACCATTATTCACAGTTCTTTCACCCGATAGGATCACTCCTGCAGGGGGCACTGTGTAGGACGGACGCATCGTATCCCCCACCGGGACAGATACAAGAATGACCCCCATTGTCACGCTCATCGTCCCCCATGGGTTCAGGTCTCCCAGGCAGCGGATTGGACGGCACCGGAGGGGAGCACACAGGGGCGGGGACACACGGGATACGTTACTTCCTGGACGTGCGTTCCTCTTCCTCGTTCTCCAACATGTATGCCGGGTGGAAGCTCTCCGCCCCCGCCGACGTCCGGAACCGCAGAGCCGGGTTCTTGATGGTGTTGTCCATACTGCCCAGAGACGTGTACCTGCGGGAGAGGGGGAGGAGTCAACTACGGACCCGGACAGGAGGAGGAGTCAACTACGGACCCAGACAGGCGGACGGGAGGAAGGACAGGCGGAGAGACAGAGAGAGGGACAGGGGGAGGAGTCAACTACAGACCCAGACAGGCGGACGGGAGGAAGGACAGGCGGAGAGACAGAGAGAGGGACAGGGGGAGGAGTCAACTACAGACCCAGACAGGCGGATGGGAGGAAGGACAGGCGGAGAGAGGGACAGGCAGAGGGACAGACAGAAGGACAGGCGGACAAAGACAGAGGGACAGAGAGACAGGCAGAGGGACAGGTGGAGGGGACAGGCAGACAGAGGGACAGGCGGATGGATGGACGGACGAGCGCCCCTCACCCCTTGTCATACAGGATGCAGTACGGGATGTAGAGTGTGCGCAGGAACTCCCAGATGTCGCGGTAGGACCAATCCTGGAAAAGAGACAATGGTGAGTGTGGCGCCCTCCAGTGGTGGGGGGACCTGAGCGGTGAGTGTGGCGCCCTCCAGTGGCGGGGGGCGGGGGGGACCTGAGTGGTGAGTGTGGCGCCCTCCAGTGGCGGGGGGACCTGAGTGGTGAGTGTGGCGCCCTCCAGTGGCGGGGGGACCTGTTCCCCAAAAAATTTTCCCCGGGGGGGGGAAAGGGGGGGGCCCCCCCCCCCCCCCCCCGGGGGGTTTTTTGGGGGGCCCCCCCCCCCCCCCCCGGGGGGGGGGGAAAAAAACCCCCCCCCTTTTGGGGTTTTCCCCCAGGGGGGGGAAAGGGGGGGGGGAAAAAAAAAGGGGGGGGGGACCCCAAAAGGGCCCCGGGGGGGGAAAAGGGGGGGAAAAAAAGGGGGGGGGGGAAAAAAAAGGGGGAAAAAGGGGGGAAAGGGGGCCCGGGGTGAAGGGGGGGGGGGCAAAAAGGGGGCCCAAAAAAAGGGGGGAAAAAAAAGGGGGGGGGGAAAAAAGGGGGGGGGGGGGAAAAAAAAAGGGGGGGAAGGGGGGGGGAGGGCCCCCCGGGGGGGGGGGGAAAAACCCCCCCCCCCCTTTTCCGGGGAAAAAAAAAGGGGGGGGGGGGGGGCCCCCCCCTTGGGGGGGGGGGGGGGGGGGGGCCCCCCGGGGGGGGGGGCCCCCAGTGGGGGGGCCCCGGGGGGGGGGGGGTTTTTTGGGGGGGCCCCGGGGGGGGGCCCCCGGGGGGGGGCCCCCCGGGGGGGGGGCCCCCGGGGGGGGGGAAAGGGGGGGGGGGGGGGGCCCCCCCAAAGGGGGGGGGCCCCCGTGGGGGGCCCCCGGGGGGGGGGCCCCAGGGGGGGGCCCCCGGGGGGGGGCCCCCCGGGGGGGGGGCCCCCCCGGGGGGGGCCCCCCGGGGGGGGGGGCCCCCTAGTGGGGGGGCCCCTTTTGGGGGGGGGGGGGGGGGGGGCCCCCCCGGGGTTGGGGGGCCCCCCCGGGGGGGGGGGGGAAGGGGGGGCCCCGGGGGGGGGACCGGGGTTTGGGGGGCCCCCCGGGGGGGGGGGCGGGGGGGGCCCCCCGGGGGGGGGGGGCGGGGTGGGCCCCCCGGGGGGGGGGGGGAGGGTTTGGGGGGGGCCCCCCCGGGGGGGGGGCCCCCGGGGAGTGTGGGGCCCTCCCGGGGGGGGGGGGGGGGGGGGGCCCCCCCGGGGGGGGGGGGGGGCCGGGTTTGGGGCCCCGGGGGGGGGGCCCCCCAAAAAAAGGGGGCCCCCCCGGGGGGGGGGGGGGGGGGGGGGGGCCCGGGGGCCGGGGGGCCCGGGGGGGCCCTCCCCCGGGGGGCCCAGCGGGGGGGCCCCCGGGGGGGGGCCCCGGGGGTTTTTTTTGGGGGGGGGGGGGGGGGGGGGGGTTGGGGGGGGGTTAATTTTTGGGGGGTGGGGGGGAAACCCCAAAAAAAAAAAAAGGGGGGGGGCCCCCCCGGGGGGGGGTTTTTTCCCCCCCCCCCCAAGGGGGGGCCCCCCATGCCCCCCCCAGGGGCCCCCTTTTTCCCCCCCGGGGGGGGGAAAAATTTTTTTGGGGGGGGGGCCCCCCAGGGGGTTTTTTCCCGGGGGAAAAAAAAAAAAAAAAGGGGGAAAACCCCCAAAAAAAGGGGGGGCCCCCCCGGGCCCCCCCCCCCGGGGAAAAAAAAAACCCCCCCCCCCTTTCCCCCCCCCCCCCCCCCCCTTTTGGGGGGGCCCAAAATGCCCCCAAAAAAAGGGGGAAAAGCCCCTTTTCCCCCCCCGGGGCCCCCTTTTCCCCAAAAAAAACCCCCCCCCCCCCCCCCCCCCCCCCCCCAAAAGGGGGGCCCCCCCCCCCCCGGGGGGGGCCCCCCCCCCCCCCAAAACCCCCCCCCCCCAGCCCCCACCCCCGGGGGGGCCCCCCCCGGCCCCCCCCCCAAACCCCCCCCCGGGAACCAAAGGGGCCAAAAAGGCCCCCCCCCCAAGGGGCCCCTCCCAAAAACCCCCCCCCCCCAGACCCCCCCGGGGGCCCCCCCCGGGGCCCCCCCCCCCCCCCCTTTTAAAAAAACCCGGGGCCCCCCTTAAAAACCCCCCCCCCCCCCCCAAACCCCCCCCCCCCCCCGGGGGCCCCCCCAACCCCGGGCCCAAACCCCCCCCCCCAAGGGGGGGGGTTCCCCCCCCAGGGGGCCCCCCCCTTCCCCCCCCCGGGGCCCCCCAGGGCCCAAAACCCAAAGAACCCCCCCCCCCCCCCCCCCCCCCCCCGGGGACCCGGGGGCCCCCCAAAAACCCAAACCCCCCCGGGCCCCCCCCCCCCCCCCCGGCCCCCCCCCCCCCCCCCCGGGGGGCCCAAAAAACCCCCCCCCCGGGGGCCCCCCCCGGGGCCCCCCCCCCAAAAACCCCCCCCCCCAAACCCCCCCCCCCCGGGGGGCCCCCCCCCAAAAATCCCCCCGGGGGGCCCCCCCCCCCCCCGGGGGGGGGAAAAACCCAACCCCCCCCGGGCCCCAAAAAGGCCCACCCGGCCCGCCCCCCCAAAAAAAAAAGAACCCCCCGCCCTTCAAACCCCCCCCCCCCTAGGGGAAAAAAACCCCCCCCGGGGGGGAAACCAAAAAAAAACCCCCCCCCCCCCCCCTCCCCCCTTCCCCCCCCCAGACCCCCCCCCCCCCCCCGGGGCCCCCCCCCGCCCCCCCCCCCCCCCCCCCAACCCCCCGGGCCCCCCCGGGGGGGGGAAACCCCCCAAAAACCCCCCCCTTAACCAAACCCCCCTTTTCCCCCCCCCCGGGAACCAAAACCCCCGGGGGGTTTGGGGGAAAAATCCCCCCCCCCCAAAACCCCCCAAGGGGGGCCCCCCCCCGGGGGGCCCCCTTTTCCCCCAAAAAACCCCCTTTAAACCCCCCGGAAACCCCCCCCCCCCCCCCCCCCCCCCACCCCGGGGTTTCCCCCCCCCGGGAACCCCCCCCCCCCCCCCGGGGGGCCCCTTTTAACCCCCCCGGCCCTTTAAACCCCCCCCCCGGGGGAAAAAACCCCCCCCGCCCCGGGGAACCCCCCCCCCCCAAAAAAACCCCCCCCCCCCTTTTTTTCCCCCGGGGGTTTTTAGGGCCCCCCGGGGGCCCCCCCCCCCCCCCCCCCCACCCCCCCCCGGGGGCCCCCCCCCCCCCGGGGGCCCCCCCCGGGGGTTTTTTTGGGGCCCCCCCCTTTTTTTGGGGGGGGGGAACCCCCCGGGGCCCCGGGGCCCCCCCCCCCCCCCAAAAAACCCCCTTTCCCCCCCAAAAACCCCCCCCTTTTCCCCCGGGGGGCCCCCCCCTTTCCCCCGGGGGGGAAACCCCCCCCCCCGGGGGGGGGGCCCCCGGGCCCTTTCCCCCCCCCCCCGGGGCCCCCCCCCCCCCCCCCCCCCCCCCCCCCCCGGGGCCCCGGGAAAACCCCCCCCCCCAACCCCCCCCCCCCGGGAAAAACCCCCCGGGGGGCCCCCGGGGGGCCCCCCCCGGGGGGGTTTCCCCCGGGGGGCCCCCCAAACCCCCCTTGGGGCCCCGGGGGGCCCCCCGGGGGGCCCCCCCCCCCGGGCCCCCGGGGAAAAACCCCCCCGGGGGCCCCCGGGGCCCCCCCCCCCCGGGGGCCCCCCCCCCCGGGGGGAAAAACCCCCCCGGGGGTTTCCCCCCCGGGGTTTTTTAAAACCCCCCGGGGGGGGCCCCCCCCCCCCCCCCCCCCCCCCCCCCCCCGGGGGACCCCCCCCCCCACCCCTTTTTTTTTGGGACAAACCCCCGGGCCCCCCCCGGGGGCCCCCCCAAAAGGCCCCCCCCAAAAAACCCCCCCCCCCCCCCCAAAACCCCCCCCCCCCCCCCCGGGGGACCCCCCCCAAACCGCCAAAGGGGGCCCCCCCCCCCCCCTTTTTTTCCCCCCGGGCCCCCCCACCCCCCCCCCGGCCCCCCCCCCCCCCGGCCCAAACCCCCCGGGGAAAAGGGGGGGCCCCCCCCTTTTAAAGGGACCCTTTTTCCCCCCGGGGGGGGGGGGGAAAAAACCGGGGCCCGCCCAAAAAACCCCCCGGGGCCCCCCGCGGGTTTTTTCCCCCCCCAAAAACCCCCCCCCGGGGGGGGGGCCCCCCCAAAGGGGGGGCCCCCCGGGGGGAAACCCCCCCAACCCCCCCCAAAAAAAAACCCCCCCCGGCCGGGAAAAGGGGGGGCCCCCCCCCGGGGGCCCCTCCACCCCGGGGGGCCGGGGCCCCCCCGGGGGGCCCCCAAAGGGCCCGGGCCCCCCCCTTTTTTTGGGGGGCCCCGGAAAAAACCCCCCCCCCCCCCCCCCCCCCCCGGGGGCCCCCCTTCCCCCCTCCACCAACCGGGGAACCCCCCTTTTGGGGGCCCCCCCCCCCAAAGGCCCCAAACCCCCCCAAAGGGGGGCCCCCCCCCCCCCCCGGGGGGGGGGGCCCCCCAAAAAGGGGGCCCCCCCCCCCCCCCCCCTTTTGGGGGGAAACCCCCCCCCGGGGAAAAAGGTTTCCCCCAAAAAAAAAAGGGGGGCCCCCCCGGGGGGGGGGGGGGCCCGGGGGACAAACCGGGCCCCCTTTCCCCCCCCCCCCAAGGGCCCCCCCCAAAAAAGGGAAAAAAAACCCGGGGGAAAAATTTTCCCCCCCCCCCTTTCCCCCCCCCCAAAAAAATTTTTTTTAAACCAAAGGGAAAACACCAATTTTTTTTAAAAAAATTTTTTTTGGGGGGAAAATTTTTTTTCCCCCCCCCCCCGGGGGAGGGGAAACCTTTCCCCTTTTCCCGGGGCTCCCCCCCCCCCCCTTTTTTTTGGGGGGCCCCCCCCCGGGGAAAAACCCCCCCCTTTTTCCCCCCCCTTTTTTTCCCCCCCCCCCCCCTTTTTTAAAAAGGGGGGCCCCGGGGGAATTTTTTCCCCCCCCCCTTTTGGGGGGGCCCCCCCCCCCCGGGGGGGGGCCCCCCCCCTTTGGGGCCCCCCCCGGGGGTTTGGGTTCCCCCCCCCGGGGGGAAACCCCCCCCGGGGCCCCCCAAACCCCCCCCCCCCCTTTTTTTTTTGTGGCCTTTTCCCCCCCCCTTTTTTGGGGGCCCCCCCCGGGGGGGGGAACCCCCCGGGTTCCCGTGGAAAAACCCCCCCCCCCCCTTTGGGGGAAACCCCCCCCCCCTTTAATTCCCCCCCCCTTTTAAAATTTTCCCCCCCCCCCCCCCGGGCCCCCCCCCCCCCCGGGCCCCGGGGCCCCCCCCCTTCCCCCCCCCCCCCCCCTTTTTTTCCCCTTTAACCCCCTTTTTCCCTTTTCCCCCCCCCTTTCCCCTTTTTCCCCCCCCCCCCCTTTTAAATTTCCCCCGGGGCCCCCCCGGGGGAAAGGGGGGCCCCCCAAACCCCCCGGGGGGTTTTTTTTCCCCCCCCCCCCGGGGCCCCCCCCCCCCCCGGGGCCCCCCCCCCTTTTTTTCCCCCTTTTCCCCCCCTTTTAAAAAAGGGGGGCCCCCCCTTTTTAAACCCCCGGGGGCCCCCCCGGGGGGGCCCCCCCCCAAAAATTAACCCCCCGGGCCCCTTTGGGACCCCCCCTTTTTTTGGGGAAACCCCCGGGTTTTTTTTTTCCCCCCCCGGGCCCTTTTAACCCCCCTCCTTTTCCCCCGGGGCCCCCGGGGGGGGGGGGGGGCCCCGGGGGGGGGTTTTTGGGGGGGGCCCCCCCCGGGGGTTTTTTTCCCCCCCCCCCCCTTTCCCCCCCCCCCCCGGGTTTCCCCTTTTTTTTTTTTTTTTGGGGGGGGTTTTTTGGGGGGTTTTTTTTTTCCCCCCCCCCCGGGCCCCCCCAAAAATTTTTTTTCCCCCCTTTTTCCCCTTTTGGGGGGGGGCCCCTTTTTTTTGGGGGGCCCCCCCGGGCCCCCCCGGGGCCCCCCTTTTTTTAAAAAACCCCCCCTTTTTTTTCCCCCGGGGGGGGTTTGGGGGGCCCCCCCTTTTTTTTTCCCCCCCCCTTTTGGCCCCCCCTTTTTTTTAAAATTTTTGTTCCCTTTTCCCCCCCGGGGTTTTTTTTAAAGGGGGCCCCGGGGGGGTTTGGGCCCCCCCCCCCCGGGGGCCCCCCCCAATCAAAGGGGGGCCCCTTTGGGCCCCCCCCGGGGCCCCGGGGGGCCCCCCCCCCCTTTTTTTTTCCCCCCCCCCCCCCCCCCCCCCCGGGGGGCCCCCCCCCTTTTGGGGGGCCCCCCCCCCCCCCACCCCCTTTTTTTAAAAAAAAACCCCCCCGGGGGGGGGGGTTTAACCCCCCCCCTTTAAACCCCCCCCTTTGGGGGGGGGGGGGAAAAGGGGGGGGGGAAAACCCCGTTGGGGTTTTCTGGCCCCTCCCCGGGATGGTTTGTTTTTCTTGATGTCACCGCACACTGGGGCTTTCACAATGTGTTTTAAAAGCTGCGCCGGTAGTAGGCCCCGCCCCTTAATCTAGAGCCCCGCCTTTTTATGGCTGCAGGACATCCAGCTCATTAGTCTTTCTTCCCCGCCTGACTTCCCACCCCCCCTTTCATTATTGGAATCCCCTCTTTCTGGCTGGAGGACATCTAGCATCATCAGCCCAACCCCTTTCATTCTCCATCCTGCTCTTCTGGCCCCCCCCCTTACATTTACTGGATTTTAGTTCATAATAACGGGGGCTCGCATCCCATGTGGGCGTTCCCAAAGGGAAGTTTCATGCAAACCCCTCCCACTCCCCTGACACCCCCCCAGCAAGGCTTTTTGTTTTTTGTAATCCTCCCCCCGTTGCAGTACTGAGGCGGGATGCGGGAAATGTTTTCGAGTTTTGTACAGAAAAACCCTCCCGGCCCCCCTCCCAAGCCAAGATCTGCCTGCATTGCATAGGAAGCTAGGACCCGGGGAAAAACATCTGCACATTTTGCATCAGATGAACGGGTTCTGGAATGTGAAGGTCCTCTTTACAGGTCCACAACCTTCTTCCCGTGCGAGCGGTCAGTCCAAAGCGACCCCCAGCTATGGGCCTGGAGGGGAACATTGTGATTCCCCAGCGGTGAGCAAGTCGGGTTGGGCAACAGACCCCATCCCCGGGGCCCCCGTGGTCCTACCTTGAAATTCGTTCCGATGATGATGATCCGGCCGTGACGGCTCCCCCCTTGACGGCCCCGGTCCGGGGACGCCCGCTCCGAAAAATTGTTAGCAGACAGACCAGGTCCCCCTGCAGCCGCCCCAAGCGGCATATCCCTCTCTGGCCCTCAGCCCCGCACTGCCCACTACCCCTTTCGGGGAGAGAGAGGGGACATACGGGGGAAAAAGGGGCCCCGGGGGAGGGGAAGCCCCAAAACCCCCTTCACTCCAACCCTATGGGGGGGGGGGGGGGGGAGGGGGGAGGGAGGGGTAGAGGGAAGAAGGGGAGGGGGGGGGGAGGGAGGGGGGGGGGAGGGGGAGGGGGGGGGGAGGGGGGGGGGGGGAGAGGGGAGAGAGGGGGGGGGGGGGGGGAAAGGGAGGGGGAGGGGAGGGAAAGAGGGGAAGAAAGGGTGGGGGGGAGAAGAGGGGTAGGGGGGTAAGGGAGAGAAGGGGGGAGGGGGAAAGGGGGGGGGAGGAGAGGGGAGGGGGGGGGAGGGGGGGGGGGGGGGGGGGGAGGGGAGGGGGGAGAGGGGGGGGGGGGAGGGAGGGGAGAGGGGGGGGGGGAGAGGGGAGGGAGGGGAAGGGGGGGGGGAAAGGGAGGGGAGAGGGGAGGGGGGGGGAGGGGAAGAGGGGAGGGGGGGGGGAGGGGGGAGGGGGGGGAGGGAGGGGGGGGGGAAAAGGGGGGAGGGGGGGGAGGGGGGGTGAGGGGGGGGGGGGGAGGGGGGGGGGGAGGGGAGGGAGGGGGGAGGGGGGGGGGGAAGGGGGGGGGAGAGGGGAGGGGGGGGAGAGGAGGAGGGGAGGGGGGAGGGGAGGGGAGAGGAGAGGGGGGGGAGGGGGGGAAGGGAGGGAAAGGGGGGGGGGAAAAGGAGAGGGGGAGGGAAGGGAGGGGGGGGAAAGGGCGGGGGAGGGAAGGGAGGGGGGGAAAGGAGAGGGGAGGGAAGGGAGGGGAGGGGGGGGAAGGAGAGGGGAGGGAGGGCGGGGGGGGAAAAGGGGGGAGGGGAGGGAGGGGGGGGGGGGGAGGGGGGAGGGAAGAGGGGAGGGGGGGGAGGGGGAAAGAAGGGAGGGGGGGGGGGGGGGGGAGGGGGGGGGGGGAGAAGGGGGGGGAAGGGGGGGGGGGGAGGGGGGGGGGGAGAGGGGAGGGGGGGGGGGGGAAGAGGGGAGGGGGGAGGGGGGGGGGGGAAAGAGGAGGGGGGAGGGGGGGGGGAGGGGGGGAGGGGGGGGAGGGGGGGGGGGGGGAGGGGGGGAGGGGGAGGGGGGGGGGAGGGGGGGGGGGGGAGAGGGGGGGGAGGGGAGGGGGGGGGGGGGGGGGGAGGGGGGGGGGGGGGGAAGAGGGGAGGGGGGGGGGGGGAGGGGGGGGGGAGAGGGGGGGGGGGGGGGGGGGGGGGGGAGGGAGGGAGAGGGGGGGGAGAGGGGGGGGGGGAGGGAGGGAGGGAGGGGGAGGGGAGGGGGGGGAGGGGGGAGGGAGGGGAGGGGGGGGAGGGGGAGGGGGGGGGGAGGGGGGGGAGGGGGGGGGGGGGGGGGGGGGGGGGGAGGGGAGGGGGGGGGGGGGGAGGGGGAGGGGAGGGAGAGGGGAGGGAGGGAGAGGGGGGGGAGGGGGGGGAGGGAGAGGGAGGGGAGGGGAGAGGGGAGGGGGAGGAGAGGGGAGGGGGGGAGGGGGGGGGAGGGAGGGGGGGAGGGGAGGGGAGGGGAGGGGAGGGGGGGAGGAGGAAAGGGGGGAGAGGGGAGGGGAGGGGGGGAAGGGAAGGAGAGGGGGGGGGGAAAGGGAAGGAACGGGGGAGGGGGGGGAAGGGAGAGAGGGGAGGGGAAGGGGGGAAAAAGGGGGGGGGGAAAGAGGGGGGGGGGAGGGGAGGGGGGAGGGGAGGGGGGGGAGGGGGGGGGGAAAGGGGGGAGGGGGGGGGGGGGGGGGGGGGAGGGGGGAGGGGGAGGGGGGGAGGGGGAGGGGAGGGGGGGGGGGGAGAGGGGGAGGGGGGGGGAGGGGGGGGAAGGGGAGGGGGGGAGGAGGGAGGAGGGGGGGGGGAGGGGGGGAGGGAGGGGGGGGGGGGAGGGGGAATATTGAGGTGTGTCATGAAGGGGGGAGGGGAAGGTTGGGGGGGTTTCCTCCCCCCCCAAAACCTAATAGAGGGGTCTCTGGGTTAGGTCATTTATTGCAGCCACAATCAGATCCTTGATGTCAGTAATGATGGAGCCTCTTTGGTTGCTATGGGTAACAGCTACCCCTCCCCTCCAGTCACTCAAAGCCAATCGTGAGCTGTGATTGGTTGCTATGGGTTACAATACAAACACGTGTCCCCCCGAGTTCCTCTCACCTGCTTCCGGGCCCCTCCGCGATCACTATGGGATTTCCCGGCCCCGCCCTAACGAATCCCGCCCCCTCCGCAGTCCCCATTGGCTGAATCAGACGTCAGTCTAAGAATTGTACGTACTGATTGATTGGCTGCTGCGGATTAGAGTGTAGAAGTAGAAACGGTTCCGGCTCTCTCAGTGCTATATCCCGGAAGTGGAGAGAGGAAGTATAGAAGGGTCACACGGCCACTTCCTGTCATCCTCGCTGTGATAGGCCGGACGCTCCGGAAGTCCGCACAGAAACTTGAGGCCACGTACGTAAGAGGCAGCCAGCGCCATTCCTCATCACTTCCGGCTCACAGGCTCATGGTGACACCATCTGCAGCTTTCATTTCAGATGTAGAGTAGGAAAGGGTGATATCCTGTCTGTGTCCCCGGTAGGAGGAATGCCCCTCACTTCCTGAACTGCAGACTAAACAGGAAGTGATGGAATTCCTCTCTTGGGTGTCCCCAGTGGAAGATTTCCCACCACTTCCTGTCTGGGTGACACCAGGACACCCAGAGCGGGTTGAATGTCACAACAACAAACACTCAGCAGGGGGCGGAAACCCTTTCCCCTCATCCAATCAGAGGTGCACTCCACGTATATTGGGGGGGCGTCGGTATCTCTGGCACAAGAAGTGGGTCCCAGCCATCCGGGACTGGAAGAGCCGCACCCCCCCTGGTTGTCATGGTGATCCCTTTTGCTTGTCATTTCCTGTACAGGGAGGAGGAACTCTAACCATTGTCCATCACTTGCCGCATGCTTGTTCCAGGATTGGGGGGGAGGGGTCATCTCCGTCTTCACACATGGAGGGCGGGGTCTTATCTATAGCTGGGGGAAAAGTGAAGTGACCCCCTCCCCGCTACCATCCCAATCAGAGGTGTCCCCTCAGGGGAGATTCACCCTCAATGTGTTGTGGTGTCACCAAGACAGGAAGTGGTGAGGAACCCAACATGAGCATTGTCACCGGAACAGGAAACCTGCTGGGGACAGCCGTTCAATTAAGGGGGGCGGGGGGGTGTCCTTCACTTCCTGTTTTGTCTACAGTACAGGAAGTGAAATCTCTTCTGGGTGACAACTAAGAGCGGATTTCCAGCCACTTCCTGTTGTGTCATTAGGGACGGAAGTGAGGGGGAAATCTTAATGGGGACAACTGAGAATAAATTTCCCCCACTTCCTGTTGTGGCATTAGGGGCAGGAAGTGAAGGGGAAATCTAACGGGGGACACCTGCGCATAAGTTTCCTCCACTTCTTGTGTCATTTGGGACAGGAAGTGAAGGGGAAAATCTAATGGGACAGCAGAATACATTTCCTCCCACTTCCTGTTGTGTCATTTGGGACAGGAAGTGGGATGTCCCACCTCCGATAGGTAAAACCCACCCCCAACTACTAAAAATCTTGGCTGGAGATCTCCTTTAATTGGTAGCATCAGCTAAAGGTATGGTCACATGACTGGTTCATCACTCGGGGAGGAGCTTGTGGAGTAATGGTCCCTCTATGGAGGTATGCTCCACCTACAGCCACTGGGCTCAGTAATGGTCCCTCTATATTGAGGAGTCTGGCGCCACCTACAGCGCGGGCTCAGTAATGGTCCCTCTATAACAGCGGTTCTCAACCTGGGGGTCGGGGCCCCTTTGGGGGTCGAACGACCATTTCCCAGGGGTCGCCTAAGACCATCAGAAAACACATATTTCCGATGGTTTTAGGACCCGAGACACCGCTCCTCCGTCTCCGGCGATGTGTGGGCGGGATGATACGCTGCTCCTGTCACCTGGCCAACCTTCGGGATCGCTCAGCAGCTCCGCCTCCTCGCCGCTGATTGGCCACTGGAACTGTAGCTCAGGAGAGGCACACAGGCGGCCAATCACCGGCAAGGAGGTGGAGCTTGGAGAGGAGGAGCCAAGCCTGGCAGCGCGCGTACATCAAAGAAGATCGAGGGAGCTGCCGGAGCGAGTGAAGAGGAGAGAGGCCAGAGAAGGAAGACAGCTGAGACAGGTAAGTGAGAGAGCGAGCCCAGGCTGGAGCAGGGGTCAGCAAGGTAAGTATCATTGGTGTCAGTGGGAGGAATAGTGCCCCATCATTTGTGTCACTAAATCATTCCTCCTAATACCACACCAATGGGACACTATTCCTCACTGACTCTTACCAATGATGGGACACTATTCCTCCCACTGACACCAATGATGGGGCACTATTCCCCCACTGACACCAATGATGGGGCGTTATTCCTCCACTGACACCAATGATGGGCCACTATTCCTCCCCCACTGACACCAATGATGGGAAACGTTATTCCTCCCACTGACACAATGATGGGACACTATTCCTCCCCACTGACACCAGTGATGGGGCCACTATTCCTCCCCACTGACACATGATGGGGCCACTATTCCTCCCACTGACACCAGTGATGGGCACACCACTACTATTTCCCCCACTGACACCAATGATGGGGGCACTATTCCTCCCACTGACACCAATGATTGGGGCACTATTCCTCCCACTGACAAACCATTACAGTTTATGAAGTAGACAACGAATGAATGGAGCCTATTTTATGGTCACCAACGATGGGGGTCACCACACTGTCACATGAGGGACCATGTTTTTCCCCCCCCAAGATGGGTCGAGCGCGGGTCCCCCCCCTAGAAAGGTCCCCCCCCCCCCACTGATTCCTTATGAGTGGAGCACTATTTTTTTTTACTCCCCCACCTACACCAACGATGGGGATCACTATTTCCCCCCCCTCCTATAATGAGGTGACTGAAAAGTAAGCCCCTGCCCACTGACAACCTGATGGGGCACGATTGTTTGACACAAATGATAACTTTTCCTCCCACAGACTACCGTTGATTGACACCAATGTTAAGCACCCTCCAACGGGTCTACGTTGATTGCGAGTGATTCCCCCTCCCACGGCACTATTCCTACTACGTAGCGGATTGAAGAAGTCACGAAAATAATTTTATGGTTTCCCACCCCACTGTTATTAGGGGTCGCAGGGCATTAGTAACGTGAGGTAACCATTGAAGTAAGCCCCTCCCCGGTCTGACGTTGCCCTATAATGAGTGGAAGTTAGCCCCTCCCAGTCGGTTGATTGGAGCGAAGATCGCACTTGATTGAAGTGACCCTCCTATTAAATCGTTTTAGGTCACAGTCTTGAGGATCGATAGTTAAGTCCAACAGTCTATGAGGGCCCCTCCATATGTTATTAGTAAGCCCACTCCCACGGTCTGGAGGATCCACGAGACAGGGAAGAGGTCGAGGGGCCTCAATTGGGGCAAACTGTCCATCCAATGAACAGGGGGCGGGGAAAATGAGAGCAATAAAGAGAGCTAGTGAGCATAAACGAGAAAAGATTCATCTTTACTGGTGGGAGTGTGACATCATACAAACACAAAAATAATTACAGTCTGGCCCCTCCCCCCCATCCATGGCAGGCAAGTGGTCTACGCCTGGACTCGAGCTCCGCCCTGTTATGGTTCAAATTTACAAAGTTTCGGTCATCAGTGACCCGGCTTCTCTCCGGATACAAAACAAACTCCGCCACAACAAAAAATAACAAAAGAGCAACGACACACAATGCAGGAGAGGATTCTACAATTCAGAGAGGTCACCCCAATATACAAATACAGAGGGGTCACCCCAATATACAGAGAGGACCCCACAATATACACACCCCAATATACACATACAGAGGGGATCACCCCAATATACAGAGAGGTCACCCCAATATACAAATACAGAGGGATCACCCCAATATACACATACAGAGGGGATCACCCAATATACAGAGAGGTCACCCCAATATACAACATACAGAGGGGATCACCCCAATATACAGAGTCACCCCAATATACACATACAGAGGGGTCACCCCCCAATATACAGAGAGGTCACCCCAATATACACATACAGAGGGGATCACCCCAATATACAGAGGTCACACCCAATATACAAATACAGAGGGATCACCCAATATACAAGATCACCCAATATACCCAGAGGTCACATCCCAATATACACATACAGAGGGATCACCCCAAATATACAGAGGTCACCCCAATATACCATACAGAGGATCACCCCAATATACACATACAGAGGGGATCACCCCAATATACAGAGAGGTCACCCCAATATATACAGAGGGTCAACCCAATACTACAGTCACCCCAATATACACATACAGAGGGGATCACCCCAATATACAGAGGTCACCCAATATACACATACAGAGGGGATCACCCCAATATACAGAGGTCACCCCAATATACAGAGGTCACCCCAATATACAAATACAGAGGGGTCACCCCAATATACAGAGAGGTCACCCAATATACACATACAGAGGGGATCACCCACTATATACACATACACAGAGGTCACACCCAATATACACATACAAAGGTCACCCCAATATACACATACAAAGGTCACCCCACATACAGAGGGGGGTCACCCCAATATACAAATACAGAGGTCACCCCAATATACACATACAGAGGTCACCCCAATATACAGAGGTCACCCCAATATACAGAGGTCACCCCAATATACAGAGGTCACCCCAATCAATGACTACAGAAAAGGTCACTGTCACCCCAACACAGATGAAAGATACAATACAGAGAGCGGCACCCCAACAAACAGCCTGGGTAGTGTAACGCCGCGGCAGACTGACAACAGAGAGGAGGAGATTCAGGCGGCGCACTGGTTGGCGGCCATGTTGGATGACAGCGCGGATACGATTGTAGGTGGAGCAGTGGTGACTCCGCCCCATTCTAACAGTCAGAGGGGTCTCCGAGGGGGGGGGCGGCACACGGAGTTGGATGCAGTCCTGACAGCTGTACGGAGCTCCCCCTGGAGGCGGGGGAGGACATGGAGGATGCACAGTATAAATAGGAGGAGAAGGTGCATGCAGTCATCAGCAGGACGGGGTCCAGGGGGCGGGGTTAGAGCTTCTTGGTGTAAGGGAGTGGGCCGGCGGAAAAGAGCAGGATGTGCGGCTCTGCGGGGAGAAGACAAAGAGATCAGAACACAGACAATACAGGGGACAATACAGGGGCCCCAACAAAACACCAGAGTACAGGGGCCCCAACAAAACAGAGTACAGGGGCCCCAACAAAAACAGAGTACAGGGGCCCCAACAATTGGCAGCCCCAAGGGGGAACCCAGCAATGACAACCTAGGCGTTTACAGGGGTCACTGCTATGAAAGCACAGATTGGTCCATGGGGGGCCCAGCAATGGCAGCCCTAGAGGTCTATGGGGGCCCCAGCAATGGCAGCCTAGAGGTCTATGGGCGGCCCCAGCAATGGCAGCTAGACGGTCTATGGGGCGCTCCCAGCAATGGCAAGCCTAGAGTGGTCTTATGGGGGGGCCCCCAGCAATGGCAGCCTAGAGGTCTATGGGGGCCCAGCAATGGCAGCCTAGAGGTCTATGGGGGCCCCAGCAATGGCAGCCTAGAGGTCCATAGGGGGCCCCAGCAAATGGCCTAGAGGTCTATGGGGGGCCCCAGCAATGGCAGCCTAGAGGTCTATGGGGGCCCCAGCAATGGCAGCCTAGAGGTCTATGGGGGGCAGCCCTAGAGCAATGGCAGCCTAGAGGTCTATGGGGGCCCCAGCAATGGTCAACCACTTCCTTGAGGCCAGGTCATCCCAGACGAGCCCCCAACCTGTGTGACTGGACAGCGAATGGAGAAGCAGCGCAGCAATGAGCTCACCTCTCTCTGCTCTCTCCTCCTATCAGCATATGAACGGATTGGCTCCTTGTGCTGCTTCTCCCTCCCCCCAGTCTGAGCTCTGCTGTAGAAGCTGATATCAGGCATTTTACACTCGGGGGAGTTTGTGCCGTTTGGTGCCCCCCCCCCAGAAGAAGCAGAACAGCACAATATGTGAATACAGCACGGCTGGTATGGAGTGACGCACCAATGATTACAGAGCTGCACTCGGGGCGGAGTCCAGGTCTGTGAGGGGGGGGGGGCGGAGTCCAGGTCTGTGAGGGTTGGGGGGCGGAGTCCAGGTCTGTGAGGGTTGGGGGGCGGAGTCCAGGTCTGTGAGGGTTGGGGGGCGGAGTCCAGGTCTGTGAGGGGGGGGGCGGGAGTCCAGGTCTGTGAGGGGGGGGGGGCGGAGTCCAGGTCTGTGAGGGGGGGGGCGGAGTTCCAGGTCTGTGAGGGGGGGGGGCGGAGTCCAGGTCTGTGTGAGGGGGGGGGAGCGGAGTCCAGGTCTGTGAGGGGGGGGGGCGCGGAGTCCAGGTCTGTGAGGGGGGGGGGCGGAGTCCAGGTCTGTGAGGGGGGGGCGGAGTCCAGGTCTGTGAGGGGGGGGGGCGGAGGTCCAGGTCTGTGAGGGGGGGGGGGCGGAGTCCAGGTCTGTGAGGGGGGGGGGCGGAGTCCAGGTCTGTGAGGGGGGGGGGCAGAGTCCAGGTCAGTGTCTGTGAGGGGGGGGGGCGGAGTCCAGGTCTGTGAGGGGGGGGGGGGGGCAGAGTCCAGGTCTGTGAGGGGGGGGGGGCGGAGTCCAGGTCTGTGAGGGGGGGGGCAGAGTCCAGGTCTGTGAGGGGGGGGGGGGCGGAGTCCAGGTCTGTGAGGGGGGGGGCGGAGTCCAAGTCTGTGTGAGGGGGGGGGCGGAGTCCAGGTCTGTGAGGGGGGGGGCGGAGTCCAGGTCTGTGAGGGGGGGGCGGAGTCCAGGTCTGTGAGGGGGGGCGGAGTCCAGGTCTGTGAGGGGGGGCGGAGTCCAGGTCTGTGAGGGGGGGGGCGGGAGTCCAGGTCTGTGAGGGGGGGCGGAGTCCAGGTCTGTGAGGGGGGGCGGAGTCCAGGTCTGTGAGGGGGGGCGGAGTCCAGGTCTGTGAGGGGGGGCGGAGTCCAGGTCTGTGAGGGGGGGCGGAGTCCAGGTCTGTGAGGGGGGGCGGAGTCCAGGTCTGTGAGGGGGGGGGGGGGCGGAGGCACTACTTTCCTCCGCTGCGACAGAGCTCTGCAGGGGGAGGGCAGGACTGGCATCTCTACTAACAGGAGTATTCCAAAACAGTGAGGGGGTGGGGGGGTATACAGGAGGGACACTGTGGAGGGGATGGGGGGGGGGGGTTTACACCGTGCGGGGGGGGGGTTATACAGGGGGACACCGTGCGGGGGGGGGGGGGTTATACAGGAGGACAGACCGTGGGGGGGGGGGGGGGGGGGGGGGGGGGGGACAACGGCGATGGGCCTGGGGGGTCGGGGTGGGGGCGCTACGAGGAGGACACCGTGCGGCGGGGGAAGTGGGGGGGGTATACGAAGGGGGGACACTGTGGGGGGGGATGGGGGGGGAGGTGGGTCGGGACTAACCCTGGCTCGTGGATCATGTAGTGCACCCAGCCCTGGCTCTGCTGCACCCGAGGTTCCTCCATTCCGTCTCGGACATCAGGTGGGTCTTCGGTACCAGTTTGGCGATGTCCTTCGGTAACATGGACGTGCCTGAGAGACGGGAGGGGAAACATCCAATCAGCATCATCCTGCCGTGTGGCCGGTGCTCAGCAACAGGTTTCACGCTAATGTCGGTGGTCCCATATACTCGATGTCCTCCCCCCTGGGAAACGGGGTCACCCCATGTACTCTCCCCCCCCCACATCAGGGGTCACCCCCATGTACTCTCCCCCCCCCACATCAGGGGTCACCCCCATGTACTCTTCCCCCCCCCCACATCAGGGGTCACCCCCATGTACTCTCTCCCCCCCCCCCCACATCAGGGGTCACCCCCATGTACTCTCTCCCCCATCAGGGGTCCCCCATGTACTCTCTCCCCCCCCCCCCCCATCAGGGGTCACCCCCATGTACTCTCCTCCCCCCCCACATCAGGGGTCCACCCCCATGTACTCTCCCCCCCCCACATCAGGGGTCACCCCCATGTACTCTTCCCCCCCCATCAGGGGTCACCCCCATGTAC